>JAMPIV010009531.1:62500-113895 GCA_024509875.1 Oreohelix idahoensis | reverse complement strand
ACAGAAACGAAATGTCAAACGCGCACTGAACGTCAAATCCACTGTAACATAAAGTGGTATTCACGAACCAAAGTTACTATGACCTTCTCAAATTAGGGCTTGCACATTGAATGTTTACCATTTCCACGTACTGTTTACAAACACTTGACCTCCAACAATGTAGCTTGAATGCTCTGACCTAGAAAAGTCTGTTGTTGAATGAAACGTGTAACAACCAGCAGTACTGTTTACAATAGGAACCCGCCTTCTATGCAGTTATGGTCCACGTAGCAAATGCCTAGTAGTTAACTTCAGTACATGTCTTGTTATGCTTTATGTAGCATTATAATATAAATGCTCGTACTGTTTATTTGGGTCAACCGTTGATGACCTATATCTGTCCTGTTGTAGCCAAAACTTGCAAGTGTAGAATTAGCGCTGTGTGTTACGGCTGTCCCGTGTGTAGCTTAGACCCACAGATCAGAAGTGTAATGTGTACTTGTCCTTCTTGTAACTTTCTCGACAAAACTGGAGACATCATACATGTAACAGCCAACCAGGAATGTAAATTTCTGGATCCATAAATGTCAACAATAATGTCAAATGCTCGCTCTGTTCTTTTTAAACCCACAGATCTGGTCCATCAGAAATGTAAGTTTCTAGGCCACATTGGCGACAAGAAATGTATCATAAGAGCCCACGTAACTGGTCCACCAGAAATGTAACTGTCTTTTTTTCTTGTTGATGTGATCACTGGCCCAAGACAGTATACATGTTGTTAGATGTGTAGTGCGAGCGTATGATGAATTGAGTGTGGGTGCGTATGAAGGCGCGAATGTGTTTAGGCTCGTATAGATGCAGATCCTGCAACCCATACTCTCACATGCAGTAATCAAGGATGCTTGGACACTGCAGGCATGTTTCAAGACATTTATTGACGGGAACACACATAGTATCAACAGGAACAGTCAGTGTAACAAGGTCATGCTGACCTGACATCGATAGGTATACATTTGGCATTCAAAAAGGTAAACATCAGAATAGACGTGCATGGTCAATAGCAAAGTTCTTCAATAATGACAGTTCGTAGCGTCGCCCTTGGCGTCTCTGACTAAACGCGTCAGATGCCTTAGTCACTTTGACACACAGGTGCAACTTGGCACTCCCCGCCAATTGCACATATCAGGCTGTAGTATAACAGCCGAAAGCACAGGCCTCGTTCTGACGTCGGCCGTGTACTTCTGTTAAATAGGTTATCATCAACCCTGCAGTAATACTTATTGTAGATATGAACTCCGCCAATCTGCGGCTCCCACAATATATCTTCGTCACTGGATTTCTGGACAATATAAGACTAACAGTCTTGGATGGCTACCTCGAGCACAAATATATAAGTTCTGAAATGGCGGATCCGTGAACTGCTGTTCACCCTAGGTAATCCTTTACATGTTCTGCCACCGAAAAGCGTAATAATGCATAAAGGTCGGTATTACCTGGAAAATGAATCCTCAGAACTAAACAAGGAATTCTGTCGTCATCCCGACGCACAGAGATTCACTGGGGAAAACTGCCATAGCAGTTACTTCGAAGATTCTCCCCGAAAAACAATGGACTCTTGGTCCCTTCAGAAAAACAGGACCTTCCGGCTTCCCGGAAGTATTTCTCACTCCCCCTTAAAAAACCTTCCCATAGGCCTACGCCGAACTGTCAACCTCTGACCCTACAGGTCAAACACAATGAATGAATAAACAAGGGAAGACAACCCCTAATCAACCTGACATCGCAGGTAAAGACACAATTATTCTTATGATACAAACATAAGCAAATAACTTGACAGATGACTCCGTCGAAAATGACAGCAACACTGGCCAATGGAAAACTTGCGACTACCAGAATTCAAATGTAGTTTTTTGAAAAAACAAAAAAAATTCCAAACAACTCTGTGTCTGGTAGTCGATTGGTCAGTCTGCGTTAGTTATGCCCAATAGAAAAAGATGTTTCGTTTTTAGTTACATTTTTCCTATCTCTCCCCTTTCACTCCTATACCAACTAATAGAATTTGAATTACTACCATGCCTCATATTAAGCTGGCGTCTCCACTAACGTTATGAAAAAAACAAGCAGGAACCACAGTCTGTCCGTCTTAGCGTTACTAGACATTTAGTATTTTCCCAATAACTTGGCTAATACTTGGACTACCATATTTTTTAAAACACATTTTTGCTCAGGGGACTCTAAGCTATACTACCATATGATTTTTCTGGTCAGTTTCAGTAAGGTTTAGATTTTCAATTTTGTCACTCAATCGTCAAATATAAATTTTACACAAGTCGGCTATCTTCCCCCTCTCATCTCTCTCTAGCATTTTTATTCAAATAATTAACTTGTTTGAGTGACGTCAAAAAAAACATACTCGGCGAGAATTTAAACTGTCTGTGTGTGTATATCATCGGGCCAATCCCACAGCGTGTCAAGCGAAGCGGGGTGTTGCGCTGCGGGTGTTAGAATTTGCGTTAATTATTACTGTTGTCTCGTGTTACACTACCAAAAAATGTAAGGATTACTACTATTAGAGGCGTTAAAGTTAAAGTATTACGTTAATTCAGACAGTAACTTGGCAGCACATTTCTGGAAGATCGTTAATTATAAGTCTTGCCGCAGTCTCTATCAGATCGGGCAAAATGTTAAAAATGTTTAAAGTACGTCACAAGGAAAGCGAGTAGGTTTATACGGCGGGATCGTTTCTAAGCATTACGATGGCACAAAATTCAGCGCGATGCTGGCGTGTGAGATGCTCAGTCAGACACAATCGGGCTGGGTTATTTATTATCACAGGACTAAAATCTTACTGAAATGAGCGATTATCTCGCAGATTTTACTACAATAACTAATGAAATCGTCGATGATTATTTTTGACAACGGCGGTCAGAGCAGAGTTCAGTCACGCAGTACACAGCTCAGTGATGCAGACGTGTCCAGGGGAGTTTTCAACCTTAGTGCGGGCCCCGTGTTTTTTAAAGGCTGTGTGATTAACCTCTGGGCGAGGTAACAAACTGAAAACTTCATGTTATCACAGGATATCATTCTAGGATATTATTCTAGGAGATTGTGTTTTCCAGTATTTTGGCAAGTATTTACACGATTAGTATGATCTCGATTTATAATAGAATAATTACTCTACTAAGTTATGTATGATTGAGACTGTAGGCGAAGCCTATCGACATTTATAGAAAAGCTCAAGCAGACATGTTATTTTTATGACGATGTCCTTTTACAAAGGCATCCTGATTTATGTAAACAACAAGCGATCTGGCCGCTGGTAGCCAGGATATTGGGTTGTGTAATTGAACTTTGCAATTTGTCCCTTGGGCTCCTTCATTAAACAGTTTTTCATGATTTGTAGCTATTACTTACATCATGTATGTTGAGTATGGAAGCCCTAATAGGATACAACTGATCAATGACAACCTGCAGTGAGTAGAAATGATCTGGCCTTGAGCAACCTTCATTTGAGTAATCACATCTCTGGCAGTCGCCAGTTAACACTCATAAGATAAATCTGTCAACCAGTAACCACTACGATCGCTTTGGGAAAATTTAATAACAATGAACTCAGATGAAATATTTGATACCTGTCACAGAAGGTTTTTCATGGTGTCCAGGTTTGGCTTATAAACTTGATAGATTGCTGTAACAATCACCTACATCACATAGTGCCGTCACCAGCGGTAACATTAGTTTATTTGGTGCCGTGACCAGCTCACGCCCTTGTCATTGTAATCATACTTTGGATCCTGTCATTATAATGGATCTTCAAAGTGCCTCAGAGGCTCTAGCTCAACAACAAATTCGTCCACAGCAGATGTTACAGCCACATCTGTTGCAAAATCAACAACAAACATGGCGGGAATGCAGAAATGGGAGGATGAATTGGGACAGTCCAGTTGTAGTCAATAACGGACAACACACGTGTGACAGGACACACCCAAGTTTCAATAGCACCATAGATCAGGTTCAGATTGGAGTAGCCTCAACAGAAGGCAACATCGGATAGCTGTCAGGAATTTTGTGGCAAAAATTAAGAAAGGAATGATATTAGAAATAAATAGCATCAACATCGACAACCACCAAAGATGTCGAATACAAACTGAGAACGGCTGGAAGATGGACGTGAACCAAGTAAGATCATATGGGAACAGCAAGAACATATCCTACCAACCAAGAGTTACAACAGAATGTGACAGTAATAGGCATAGATCATGGAGATGTCAGGTTAGAAAACATGACAACATATGGAGAGACAGGGTAAATGTTGCTACCCAGTGTGACCGCTACAGTGTGTTTTGGAAAGACTGGTCCAAAAGGCACCAATTTACTATTATGTGACAGTGGTGGTGTTCTTCTATATTTTGACTAACTACTAGGTGACTGTGGCATGCCTAGTTATTATTTATTCAACTTGCCAGTCTACTTCTTCAGTCTATCTTCCAAGCGAGACTATCTCTCTTACTGGCTTCTTTTCTTTCCGCCAGAGGTTGGAATTCCTGGATGAGATAATTTGGTTCTCCTATCTTCCCAGGATTCGTTCTTCTCTCCTAGTTGGTGATTAGCGACTACCTCGTATTACTGGTCTTGCCTGTAGTTCTGTTTAATAATTATTTTCTAATATTCCTACCCTTCCTCACCTTTGTAATAATCCAACTCAACTTGCGTGGGTAAGTTTCAATACCAACCAAATGTTTATTTACAATGCTAATGATTCAACATTCAATTGAGCAGGGTTCAACAACTCCATCTTCTTTTCCATTTTTACGTGGTCATCTCTTTCTAATTTCCTAGACCTGTCAAACCTAACTCTGAAAATGATATCGATAACTAAACATAGTTCATAAATATATAAATAATATCAGCTTTCATCAAAGTACCGCTGCTGTAGTCTCTTCTTATCTAGTCATGCCAGTGATGACTTTTCGTTTATTTACACAATGGGTTTTCTGGCAATCAGCAAATAATTGGGAGTGCATCTCCTGTAAACCAATATTGTGCATCTCTCTGTGGAACATATCATGCCTGAGACGATACTTCGTCTATCTTAACATCAGCTGTTTATTTATCAAGCAACCTGTGTGAGAGAGAGCATCTCCGGTAAACCAATTTTGTATGTATACCTCTGTTGAACTGTCATGTTCTTCTCCTGGTGGACATCCCTTTTACATGTGGGAGTCGTCAACCTTTAAAAAATGGTTGCCTGAAATACTATAAAATGTTCAAAAAAAAAATGTCATCTTACCGTTTTAAATAGAAGTCCAGCACCTATCACATCTCTTACTAGGCACCCCTATTCTATTCCTGTCTGTTCAACACACTTGTTAAATATCACAATCTAAACTATTCTTCAGAATTCCTACCGCTATAATTCTTAAGCTAGCTACATCTGTAGAGCCTTCTGCAAACCGCAGGTTTCACTGTTATTGAGAGCCCAGAAATGCGCGACCTGCCTTGACAAGTTTTCTGTTGGGACTAACCTCTTTTGTCCTTCAATTTATTCCCATGATCCGTATTCCTGTTTTCCAGTCAATGCGATTGGTCTATTCTTCAGTTCACTCACCTATCTCGCAAAACTCACGGTTAATACCTTCATAAACAACTCAGTGATCTTCATTCTATAAATGTTTACACTTTGCTCACTTTTCTCGTGCGTTTATTCTGCTCTCCGTTCGCTTAACTCTAAAGGGCGCTAATATTATGGTTATCTCACTTAGTGGTTTATGCTCAAATGCTATGTTCTCTTACTTCAAGCTTATTAAAAACGATTGTTATGCAAATTTTGTAAACCAGAATTAAGTACTCGCAGAAAATATTTACATCAAAAAGAGTTCTCTCCCTTACTAACCAAGCACATATATGCTGGCTCTTGTCTCCCATCTATAGGACAAATAGTCCATTTAATAAATCATTTATATTTCTTAAACCATTTTCTCATAGTCTTATGTCCCATCAAAACTAAATCCCTATTCATCTAAACTCTACGGTGACACCAGACAGAAACAAAGAAACACACCGGCACACAAACAGAAGTACCGGAGCAAAGCGACAAGTGTGCATCACAGGGAAACACTCCCAGCGTAGAGCATAGACACCTACTAAGTAGTCAGATTGCCACAACGACAGCGATGCATGCAAAATACAGGATATCATCTAGTCGGTCAACCCCACCCCCACAAAACACATACCAAGAGCGGGAAAAAGCGGAAGAGAAAGAAAACAGAAGTGTAATCAAGAAGAAAACGTGCAGAACTGTTGATGAGTTGTTAGCGGCAGAAAAGCTTGCTAATCGTTAGCTAGATGGTTACAGAGTCCTCGAACAGACTTCTCCTACAAATTATATCCTATGGCACGAGAGACAGAACGTTTTTACAAAAGCTCACGTTTCTCAAATGAAATTAGATTATCACCGACCTGTTGAAATTCCACACCTTTGCTCCTCACGACCTGTCAGGAAATCCACCCTTTGCCATTATTCGTCCTCTACCTCACTTGCCTCTAGATTTGATGACATGCCCCCACAACCAACTGCCCCCACGTTAGTCAGAGATACGATAGAACGATATCGACGCGAACGAGATAACTCATCTGAAGAGGATGACATTCCTTTACAGGAGCTCCGACAACGGATCCAACACCGCAACGACCGTTTACTCCATGACAATGAACCACGAACAGGGGATACACCTCCAAAATGTTGAACACACTCTGGTTTGATGCCATTAACAGTTACTGATCCACCACATTCATCAACTGTCCATTCAGATTCTTCGGCAACCATCACAGAAAACTCATTGCAAGATATTACGCCTGACCAGACAACACATCTTGTAGCCTCTGATGATGATTCCTATATTTTTCACATGGACACACATTCCAGAACAGCCATTAGACGCCACTATTCCTCATCGTCTGACGATTCCGTTCCTTTAGCAAAGTTTATTCGTCCCTCACATGAACATGTTCGCGTACAGATTCGCAGGAAGCGTCGTGCAATGCATTCCAACCGTTACGACAGTACTGACCCATGTACTGCTAATCGTCACGTTGCTAATTTCACAGCAACTGCTTCCCATCCTAAAGGACACAAGTACGATCAGCGCCCGTCGTCGAAGGAAATTGCCTTGTTTGAACTTTCACATATGTTTCTTAACAAGCACTAACTTTATGTAATACATTTTTTTCTATTACAGGTTGACAAAGGTTGGTCCCCTTCTTCCCTTAGCCTTGCAGTTTGCGATAGTCGTCCGCACTCAGACGTACAGCCGACTACTGTGGCGAGATGCAACATTATTGGAGAAAGTCAAAGATGTCTCCGACACCTCTTCCACATGGAGTATTATTTTAGTCGCCTCCCTGCAACCATTACGAACAGAGGTACAAGACATATTACATTCTTTTGTTATAATTGAACAGTATATTACTGCGACTATGCAGCTTTATAGTAGATTGAATATTATTCGTTACGTTGATTTTTGTTTTTGGCCATGTCACATAGAGAGTCAATACAGTTACGACAGACTCTCACCGTTTTGCAAACTAGATGTCAGGCTCTATGTAATGTACATAGATAGCGCAGAGCTATCGTTTCTTTTGTAGGACAGGCTTTCCAACTTTTTATTTGGAACGTTCACGGAGGTTAATATTAATAGTCTCACTTCACAAGTGTGGACTTAAGCTGCAAATCAACTGCTCATCTATCATGTTCTTAACGCCAGCCTCACAATTGTAAACAACACTTGTACGGCTGTTAATTCAAATCGGTTACGTATTAATTGGTAGCAGGTATTAATACACAACTTGTAAACTTTTTTTCTTCCGGATGTTGTTATTTTTGAGTTGCATGATGCTACTCAACGTACTGATATGTTTGGGCGACATTTTTTTTATGTGTTATGTATTATGGATAAGAATAGAGATGCATTTTTTTCTTCATGTCACACACTATCACTACTTTTGAAAGCCACATAGACTCATTATATGCACATCATTTACCACTTACACTATTACCTTACACGGAATTTCAGCTCCTCTTCACACAGATACCCTCTATACTCCCACATACATTATGTAGAGCATTGCTCAAAGTTCACAATGTTTTATCTTTGTACGGTGCTTTTGATAATAGTGCACATTCCTTTAATGGGTACTGATAATACATTTGCATTATATTGGATACATACCATTCCTATGCCTCATCTCAAATATCATATGTTGCCACTTCTCGCTCGCACCCTTGCAACATACGACATCTTCACTTATACTATTGCAATTAACCACGCACACACCCATGGTGCATTTACTTTTGCATTACAATGCTGTTGATGATATTACTAATACTTTTGATTTAGTGTGTGATATTTCAGCCATTGTATCATATCGGTAAAACATTTTCATGTTCAATTGCTGTTTTTATGAATAATTCCGTACAAACTCATGTACATTGTATCGTGGAATATTGTCCAGTTTGACGTCTATTCAGAGCTATAGAGTTCAACCAGTTATCGTCACTCCTCACTTTAGACGTTTCATATGGACTCTACTATTAAGTTGTTTATTCGCTATTATTTTTTGTCATATTGCTAGGATATAAGTATCGCACTTATTGAGATTCCTGTTGATATGAAGTACGACATCCCTGAAGTTATTCCATTTCAGGCTCTTCCTACTTCCCAAACTATGTCCACTGACCTGAAAGGCTATCCTACAATGCCCTTTCCTTAAATGTTCATATTATTAGACCCCATTGATTTTATGTAGGTCTATGCTGTATTCATATTGACCATGATTGCTTTGACATGATATTTTGTTTTATGCTTTTTGGTTTATTTTTGAGTTTGGTATGCATATTTTTGTGTTTTAATAGAACTAAAATGTCTTCATTTAGGATATATTTTTATAGCCCCGGGACGTATGTCACCGGATGGCCTACGTTAACGCAAGCTATCACGTTAACAGCAGTTATAAGAATACTAAAAGATCTTGAGCAAGACTAGCTAGTAACCAAAATAATTTCAAAACGAACATAACCAATGAAATCGACGATGGCTATTTTTGACAACGGTGGTCAGAGCAGAGTTCAGTCACGCAGTACACAGTTCAGTGATGCAGTCGTATCCAGGGGATAGTTTTCAACATTAGTGCGGGCCTCGTGTTTTTTAAAGGTTGTGTGATTAACCTCTGGGCGAGGTAACAAAATGAAAACTTCATTTTATCACAGGATATATTATTCTAGGATATTATTCTAGGAGATTATGTTTTCCAGTATTTTGGCAAGTATTTACACGATCAGTATGATCTCGATTTATAATAGAATAATTACTCTACATCCAAAAGATTCAAGTCCAGCATTAATAAAGCCAAGACTAGGACTTTTCCTGGCGCCGACATTGGTAGTGATCACGACATGGTATTGATGACGCTCAAGCTTAAACTCAAAAAGAACTATAATCAAAACAGATGTTCTCAGTTAAGATTCAATTTAGATAAATTGAAAGATCCAGAAATCGCGGGCATCTTTGAGGCAACTGTTGGAGGAAAATTCGCAGCTCTCAACTTTTTGGAGGATGATATCAACTCAATCACAGAGAACATGAAAGACGTGCTCATTGAATCAGCAACAGAAATACTTGGTAAAAGAAAGAAAATAAACAAACCATGGGTTACAGATGACATTCTGAAGTTATGTGATACACGGCGGGAAATGAAAAAGGTTAAGAAAGAGGTTCCTGAAGCAGCATGGCAATACAGTATGGTGAATAACAATATTAGAAAGAAAATGAAACAGGCCAAAGAAAAATGGGTAGCTGATCAATGTGAATTCATTAATACGGGGCTAATAAAAGGTAACAGCAAGGCCGCTTTTGACACATTAAGAAGACTATCAAAACCCCAACAGCCCAGGGTAACTGTCATAGAAGATAGCAATGGGGCTCTGCTCAATGAAAAAACAGCTGTAATGAGAAGGTGGACAGAATATTGTAAAGAATTATATAACTGTAAACTTGACACTGACTTAGGCATATTAAACAACATTAAGTGTGAAAACAGAGAACTCGGAAATGCAGCAATACTACGGGAAGAAGTGGAAGAGGCTATATGTTCGATGAAAGGAGGGAAGTCACCGGGTGTGGATAATATACCAGCAGAGCTCTTGAAATATGGAGGACCAGATATAGTAAAAATCATGACAACAATTTGCAAGAAGATATGGAGTACAAAAAAATGGCCAAAAGAATGGACGCAGTCATTAGTAATACCGCTTCCAAAGAAAGGAAATCTAAAAATGTGCAAGAACTACAGAATCATTAGCCTTATTAGTCATCCAAGTAAGGTGATGTTAAGGATACTTTTGAACAGAATAAAACAGACAACAGAAGAAATCTTGTTAGAGGAACAGGCTGGCTTTAGACCAAAAAGAAGTACCTCAGAACAAATCTTCAATATTAGATTACTGATCGAAAAACATCTCCAGCATCAACATGATTTATACCATAACTTCATCGATTTCACAAAAGCCTTCGATCGAGTCTGGCATGAAGGCTTATGGCAAATAATGAGAAAATTCAATTTTGATACCAACATCATAGATATCATTGAAGCACTATACAAGGACGCAAGCAGTGCTGTTTTTGCAAGAAACGACATTGGAGAATTTTTCAAAACAACTGTAGGAGTTCGCCAAGGATTTATCCTGTCACCAGTGCTCTTTAATATATATCTAGAACATATTATGCAGGAGGCTCTCTACGATTATAAATCAACCATATCGATTGGAGGCCGACCTCTGTGTAATCTACGTTTTGCTGATGATATTGATCTGATAGCTGGACAGAATCAGAACTTCAAGACCTTACCTCTAGACTGGAGAAAGTAACAAGAACATATGGGATGGAAATTAATATAGAAAAAAGCAAGATATTGGTGAATAGCCATAAGAAACATGTTCCGACCAACATTACGTTAAATGGGCAAACGTTAGAAGAAGTTAACACCTTTAAATATCTCGGGTCCACTATATGTAGTGATGGAATTTCAAATAAAGAAATCAACACAAGACTTGAGATGGCCTCAGCTGCCATGACAAGGTTGAATGTGATCTGGAAAAGTAACATCAGTTTTCCTGTGAAGATCAAATTATACAAATCACTTGTATTATCTATTCTCTTGTATGGGTGTGAGGGCTGGACACTCACTGCAGATACGGAGCGAAGGATTCAGGCTTTCGAGCATAAATGTTATAGAAGAATTTTGCGCATTTGCTATAAAGAGCACAAAATAAATGTCTATGTTAGAGAGAAGATAAACACCTATGCAGGCCACCAAGAACCACTTTTGTCAATAGTGAAACGTCGAAAGCTTGCCTGGTTTGGGCATGTAACTCGTCATGACTCCCTTTCGAAAACGATCCTCCAGGGAAAAGTCGAAGGTAAACGGAGAAGAGGAAGGCAAAGAAAATCCTGGGCTGATAACATCAAAGAATGGGCAGGACACGGTTTCTCCACACTTGTACGCATTGCTGAGAATAGAGAGCAGTGGAGGACCTTGTCTGCTGATGCTTCCATGACGGGTTAACGGTTGAGATGATGATGAATTACTCTACTAAGTTATGTAGGATTGAGACTCTAGTCGAAGCCTATCGACATTGGTAGAAGAGCTCAAGCAGACATGTTATTTATGACGATGTCCTTTTACAAAGGCATCCTGATTTATGTAAACAACAAGCGATCTGGCCGCTGGTAGCCAGGATATTGGGTTGTGTAATTGAACTTTGCAATTTGTCCCTTGGACTCCTTCATTGAACAGTTTTTCATGATTTGTAGCTATTACTTACATCATGTATGTTGAGTATGGAAGCCCTAATAGGATACAACTGATCAATGACAACCTGCGGTGAGTAGAAAAGATCTGGCCTTGAGCAAACTTCATTTGAGTAATCACATCTCTGGCAGTCGCCAGTTAACACTCATAAGATAAATCTGTCAACCAGTAACCACTACGATCCCTTTGGGACAATTTAATAACAATGAACTCAGATGAAATATTTGATACCTGTCACAGAAGGTTTTTCATGGTGTCCAGGTTTGGCTTATAAACTTGATAGATTGCTGTAACAATCACCTACATCACATAGTGCCGTCACTAGCGGTAACATTAGTTTATTTGGTGACAGAACTAGCTCACGCCCTTGTCATTGTGATCATACTTTGGGTCCTGTAATTATCATGGATCTTCAAAGTGCCCCAGAGGCTCTAGTTCAACAACAATTTCGTCCACAGCAGATGTTACAGCCACATCTGTTGCAAAATCAACAACAAACATGGCGGGAATACATAAATGGAAGGATAAATTCGGACAGTCCAGTTGTAGTCAATAACGGACAACACACGTATGGCAGGACACTCCCAAGTTTCAATAGCAACCATAGATCATGTTCAAATTGGAGTAGCCTCAACAGAAGGCAACATTGGATAGCTGTCAGAAATTTTGTGGCAGAAATTAAGAAAGGAATGATATTAGAAATAAATAGCATCAACATAGACAACCACCAAAGATGTCGAATACAAACTGAGAACGGCTGGAAGATGGACGTGAACCAAGTAAGATCATATAGGAACAGCAAGAACATATCCTACCAACCAAGAGTTACAACAGAATGTGACAGTAATAGGCATAGATCATGGAGAAGTCAGGTTAGAAAACATGACAACATATGGAGAGACAGGGTAAATGTTGCTACCCAGTGTGACCGCTACAGTGTGTTTTGGAAAGACTGGTCCAAAAGGCACCAATTTACTATTATGTGACAGTGGTGGTGCTCTTCTATATTTTGACTAACTACTAGGTGACTGTGGCAGGCCTAGTTATTATTTTTTCAACTTGCCAGTCTACTTCTTCAGTCTATCTTCCAAGCGAGACTATCTCTCTTACTGGCTTCTTTTCTTTCCGCTAGAGGTTGGAATTCTTGGATGAGATAATTTGGTTCTCCTATCTTCCCAGGATTCGTTCTTCTCTCCTAATTGGTGATTAGCGACTACCTCGTATTAGTGGTCTCGCCTGTAGTTCTGTTTAATAATTATTTTCTAATATTCCTACCCTTCCACACCTTTGTAATAATTCAACTCAACTTGCGTGGGTAAGTTTCAATACCAACCAAATGTTTATTTACAATGCTAATGATTCAACATTCAATTGAGCAGGGTTCAACAACTCCATCTTCTTTTCCATTTTTACGTGGTCATTTCTTTCTAATTTCCTAGACCTGTCTAACCTAACTCTGAAAATGATATCGATAACTAAACATAGTTCATAAATATATAAATAATATCAGCTTTCATCAAAAGTACCGCTGCTGTAGTCTCTTCTTTTCTAGTCATGCCAGTGATGACTTTTCGTTTATTTACACAATGGGTTTTCTGGCAATCAGCAAATAATTGGGAGTGCATCTCCTGTAAACCAATATTGTGCATCTCTCTGTGGAACATATCATGCCTGAGACGATACTTCGTCTATCTTAACATCAGCTGTTTATTTATCAAGCAACCTGTGTGAGAGAGAGCATCTTTTTTAAACCAATTTTGTATGTATAATAATAATAATAAATTCTTTAAGCGCCAAACACGGCGCATAAGGCAGAAACCAGTGCTCTCCAGGTTGTTCGTTGTGACGCCACTCCTCTTAGCTCTTGCACATTTTGTATGTATACCTCTGTTGAACTGTCATGTTCTTCCCCTGGTGGACATCCCTTTTACATGTGGGAGTCGTCAACCTCTAAAAAATGGTTGCCTGAAATACTATAGAATGTTTAAAAAAAATGTCATCTTACCATTTTAAATAGAAGTCCAGCACCTATCACATCTCTTACTAGGCACCCCTATTCTATTCCTGTCTGTTCAACACACTTGTTAAATATCACAATCTAAACTATTCTTCAGAATTCCTACCGCTATAATTCTAAAGCTAGCTACATCTGTAGAGCCTTCTGCAAACCGCAGGTTTCACTGTTCTTGAGAGCCCAGAAATGCGCGACCTGCCTTGACGAGTTTTCTGGTGGGAGTAACCTCTTTTGTCCTTCAATTTATTCCCATGATCCGTATTCCTGTTTTCCAGTCAATGCGATTGGTCTATTCTTCAGTTCACTCACCTATCTCGCAAAACTCATGGTTAATACCTTCATAAACAACTCAGTGATCTTCATTCTATAAATGTTTACACTTTGCTCACTTTTCTCGTTCGTTTATTCTGCTCTCCGTTCCCTTAACTCTAAAGGGCGCTAATATTATGGTTATCTCCCTTAGTGGTTTATGCTCAAATGCTATGTTCTCTTACTTCAAGCTTATTAAAAACGATTGTAATGCAAATTTTGTAAACCAGAATTATGTACTCGCAGAAAATATTTACATCAGAGTTCACTCCCTTACCAACCAAGCACATATATGCTGGCTCTTGTCTCCCATCTATAAGGCAAATAGGCCATTTAATAAATCATTTATATTTCTTAAACATTTTCTCATACTCTTATGTCTCATCAAAACTAAATCACTATTCATCCAAACTCTATGGTGACACCAGACAGAAACAAAGCAACACACCGGCACACAAACAGAAGTACCGGAGCAAAGCGACAAGTGTGCATCACAGGGAAACACTCCCAGCGTAGAGCATAGACACCTACTAAGTAGTCAGATTGCCACAACGACAGCGATGCATGCAAAATACAGGATATCATCTAGTCGGTCAACCCCACCCCCACAAAACACATACCAAGAGCGGGAAAAAGCGGAAGAGAAAGAAAACAGAAGTGTAATCAAGAAGAAAACGTGCAGAACTGTTGATGAGTTGTTAGCGGCAGAAAAGCTTGCTAATCGTTAGCTAGATGGTTACAGAGTCCTCGAACAGACTTCTCCTACAAATTATATCCTATGGCACGAGAGACAGAACGTTTTTACAAAAGCTCACGTTTCTCAAATGAAATTAGATTATCACCGACCTGTTGAAATTCCACACCTTTGCTCCTCACGACCTGTCAGGAAATCCACCCTTTGCCATTATTCGTCCTCTACCTCACTTGCCTCTAGATTTGATGACATGCCCCCACAACCAACTGCCCCCACGTTAGTCAGAGATACGATAGAACGATATCGACGCGAACGAGATAACTCATCTGAAGAGGATGACATTCCTTTACAGGAGCTCCGACAACGGATCCAACACCGCAACGACCGTTTACTCCATGACAATGAACCACGAACAGGGGATACACCTCCAAAATGTTGAACACTCTGGTTTGATGCCATTAACAGTTACTGATCCACCACATTCATCAACTGTCCATTCAGATTCTTCGGCAACCATCACAGAAAACTCATTGCAAGATATTACGCCTGACCAGACAACACATCTTGTAGCCTCTGATGATGATTCCTATATTTTTCACATGGACACACATTCCAGAACAGCCATTAGACGCCACTATTCCTCATCGTCTGACGATTCCGTTCCTTTAGCAAAGTTTATTCGTCCCTCACATGAACATGTTCGCGTACAGATTCGCAGGAAGCGTCGTGCAATGCATTCCAACCGTTACGACAGTACTGACCCATGTACTGCTAATCGTCACGTTGCTAATTTCACAGCAACTGCTTCCCATCCTAAAGGACACAAGTACGATCAGCGCCCGTCGTCGAAGGAAATTGCCTTGTTTGAACTTTCACATATGTTTCTTAACAAGCACTAACTTTATGTAATACATTTTTTTCTATTACAGGTTGACAAAGGTTGGTCCCCTTCTTCCCTTAGCCTTGCAGTTTGCGATAGTCGTCCGCACTCAGACGTACAGCCGACTACTGTGGCGAGATGCAACATTATTGGAGAAAGTCAAAGATGTCTCCGACACCTCTTCCACATGGAGTATTATTTTAGTCGCCTCCCTGCAACCATTACGAACAGAGGTACAAGACATATTACATTCTTTTGTTATAATTGAACAGTATATTACTGCGACTATGCAGCTTTATAGTAGATTGAATATTATTCGTTACGTTGATTTTTGTTTTTGGCCATGTCACATAGAGAGTCAATACAGTTACGACAGACTCTCACCGTTTTGCAAACTAGATGTCAGGCTCTATGTAATGTACATAGATAGCGCAGAGCTATCGTTTCTTTTGTAGGACAGGCTTTCCAACTTTTTATTTGGAACGTTCACGGAGGTTAATATTAATAGTCTCACTTCACAAGTGTGGACTTAAGCTGCAAATCAACTGCTCATCTATCATGTTCTTAACGCCAGCCTCACAATTGTAAACAACACTTGTACGGCTGTTAATTCAAATCGGTTACGTATTAATTGGTAGCAGGTATTAATACACAACTTGTAAACTTTTTTTTCTTCCGGATGTTGTTATTTTTGAGTTGCATGATGCTACTCAACGTACTGATATGTTTGGGCGACATTTTTTTTATGTGTTATGTATTATGGATAAGAATAGAGATGCATTTTTTTCTTCATGTCACACACTATCACTACTTTTGAAAGCCACATAGACTCATTATATGCACATCATTTACCACTTACACTATTACCTTACACGGAATTTCAGCTCCTCTTCACACAGATACCCTCTATACTCCCACATACATTATGTAGAGCATTGCTCAAAGTTCACAATGTTTTATCTTTGTACGGTGCTTTTGATAATAGTGCACATTCCTTTAATGGGTACTGATAATACATTTGCATTATATTGGATACATACCATTCCTATGCCTCATCTCAAATATCATATGTTGCCACTTCTCGCTCGCACCCTTGCAACATACGACATCTTCACTTATACTATTGCAATTAACCACGCACACACCCATGGTGCATTTACTTTTGCATTACAATGCTGTTGATGATATTACTAATACTTTTGATTTAGTGTGTGATATTTCAGCCATTGTATCATATCGGTAAAACATTTTCATGTTCAATTGCTGTTTTTATGAATAATTCCGTACAAACTCATGTACATTGTATCGTGGAATATTGTCCAGTTTGACGTCTATTCAGAGCTATAGAGTTCAACCAGTTATCGTCACTCCTCACTTTAGACGTTTCATATGGACTCTACTATTAAGTTGTTTATTCGCTATTATTTTTTGTCATATTGCTAGGATATAAGTATCGCACTTATTGAGATTCCTGTTGATATGAAGTACGACATCCCTGAAGTTATTCCATTTCAGGCTCTTCCTACTTCCCAAACTATGTCCACTGACCTGAAAGGCTATCCTACAATGCCCTTTCCTTAAATGTTCATATTATTAGACCCCATTGATTTTATGTAGGTCTATGCTGTATTCATACTGACCATGATTGCTTTGACATGATATTTTGTTTTATGCTTTTTGGTTTATTTTTGAGTTTGGTATGCATATTTTTGTGTTTTAATAGAACTAAAATGTCTTCATTTAGGATATATTTTTATAGCCCCGGGACGTATGTCACCGGATGGCCTACGTTAACGCAAGCTATCACGTTAACAGCAGTTATAAGAATACTAAAAGATCTTGAGCAAGACTAGCTAGTAACCAAAATAATTCAAAACGAACATAACCAATGAAATCGACGATGGCTATTTTTGACAACGGTGGTCAGAGCAGAGTTCAGTCACGCAGTACACAGTTCAGTGATGCAGTCGTATCCAGGGGATAGTTTTCAACATTAGTGCGGGCCTCGTGTTTTTTAAAGGTTGTGTGATTAACCTCTGGGCGAGGTAACAAAATGAAAACTTCATTTTATCACAGGATATATTATTCTAGGATATTATTCTAGGAGATTATGTTTTCCAGTATTTTGGCAAGTATTTACACGATCAGTATGATCTCGATTTATAATAGAATAATTACTCTACATCCAAAAGATTCAAGTCCAGCATTAATAAAGCCAAGACTAGGACTTTTCCTGGCGCCGACATTGGTAGTGATCACGACATGGTATTGATGACGCTCAAGCTTAAACTCAAAAAGAACTATAATCAAAACAGATGTTCTCAGTTAAGATTCAATTTAGATAAATTGAAAGATCCAGAAATCGCGGGCATCTTTGAGGCAACTGTTGGAGGAAAATTCGCAGCTCTCAACTTTTTGGAGGATGATATCAACTCAATCACAGAGAACATGAAAGACGTGCTCATTGAATCAGCAACAGAAATACTTGGTAAAAGAAAGAAAATAAACAAACCATGGGTTACAGATGACATTCTGAAGTTATGTGATACACGGCGGGAAATGAAAAAGGTTAAGAAAGAGGTTCCTGAAGCAGCATGGCAATACAGTATGGTGAATAACAATATTAGAAAGAAAATGAAACAGGCCAAAGAAAAATGGGTAGCTGATCAATGTGAATTCATTAATACGGGGCTAATAAAAGGTAACAGCAAGGCCGCTTTTGACACATTAAGAAGACTATCAAAACCCCAACAGCCCAGGGTAACTGTCATAGAAGATAGCAATGGGGCTCTGCTCAATGAAAAAACAGCTGTAATGAGAAGGTGGACAGAATATTGTAAAGAATTATATAACTGTAAACTTGACACTGACTTAGGCATATTAAACAACATTAAGTGTGAAAACAGAGAACTCGGAAATGCAGCAATACTACGGGAAGAAGTGGAAGAGGCTATATGTTCGATGAAAGGAGGGAAGTCACCGGGTGTGGATAATATACCAGCAGAGCTCTTGAAATATGGAGGACCAGATATAGTAAAAATCATGACAACAATTTGCAAGAAGATATGGAGTACAAAAAAATGGCCAAAAGAATGGACGCAGTCATTAGTAATACCGCTTCCAAAGAAAGGAAATCTAAAAATGTGCAAGAACTACAGAATCATTAGCCTTATTAGTCATCCAAGTAAGGTGATGTTAAGGATACTTTTGAACAGAATAAAACAGACAACAGAAGAAATCTTGTTAGAGGAACAGGCTGGCTTTAGACCAAAAAGAAGTACCTCAGAACAAATCTTCAATATTAGATTACTGATCGAAAAACATCTCCAGCATCAACATGATTTATACCATAACTTCATCGATTTCACAAAAGCCTTCGATCGAGTCTGGCATGAAGGCTTATGGCAAATAATGAGAAAATTCAATTTTGATACCAACATCATAGATATCATTGAAGCACTATACAAGGACGCAAGCAGTGCTGTTTTTGCAAGAAACGACATTGGAGAATTTTTCAAAACAACTGTAGGAGTTCGCCAAGGATTTATCCTGTCACCAGTGCTCTTTAATATATATCTAGAACATATTATGCAGGAGGCTCTCTACGATTATAAATCAACCATATCGATTGGAGGCCGACCTCTGTGTAATCTACGTTTTGCTGATGATATTGATCTGATAGCTGGAACAGAATCAGAACTTCAAGACCTTACCTCTAGACTGGAGAAAGTAACAAGAACATATGGGATGGAAATTAATATAGAAAAAAGCAAGATATTGGTGAATAGCCATAAGAAACATGTTCCGACCAACATTACGTTAAATGGGCAAACGTTAGAAGAAGTTAACACCTTTAAATATCTCGGGTCCACTATATGTAGTGATGGAATTTCAAATAAAGAAATCAACACAAGACTTGAGATGGCCTCAGCTGCCATGACAAGGTTGAATGTGATCTGGAAAAGTAACATCAGTTTTCCTGTGAAGATCAAATTATACAAATCACTTGTATTATCTATTCTCTTGTATGGGTGTGAGGGCTGGACACTCACTGCAGATACGGAGCGAAGGATTCAGGCTTTCGAGCATAAATGTTATAGAAGAATTTTGCGCATTTGCTATAAAGAGCACAAAATAAAATGTCTATGTTAGAGAGAAGATAAACACCTATGCAGGCCACCAAGAACCACTTTTGTCAATAGTGAAACGTCGAAAGCTTGCCTGGTTTGGGCATGTAACTCGTCATGACTCCCTTTCGAAAACGATCCTCCAGGGAAAAGTCGAAGGTAAACGGAGAAGAGGAAGGCAAAGAAAATCCTGGGCTGATAACATCAAAGAATGGGCAGGACACGGTTTCTCCACACTTGTACGCATTGCTGAGAATAGAGAGCAGTGGAGGACCTTGTCTGCTGATGCTTCCATGACGGGTTAACGGTTGAGATGATGATGAATTACTCTACTAAGTTATGTAGGATTGAGACTCTAGTCGAAGCCTATCGACATTGGTAGAAGAGCTCAAGCAGACATGTTATTTATGACGATGTCCTTTTACAAAGGCATCCTGATTTATGTAAACAACAAGCGATCTGGCCGCTGGTAGCCAGGATATTGGGTTGTGTAATTGAACTTTGCAATTTGTCCCTTGGACTCCTTCATTGAACAGTTTTTCATGATTTGTAGCTATTACTTACATCATGTATGTTGAGTATGGAAGCCCTAATAGGATACAACTGATCAATGACAACCTGCGGTGAGTAGAAAAGATCTGGCCTTGAGCAAACTTCATTTGAGTAATCACATCTCTGGCAGTCGCCAGTTAACACTCATAAGATAAATCTGTCAACCAGTAACCACTACGATCCCTTTGGGACAATTTAATAACAATGAACTCAGATGAAATATTTGATACCTGTCACAGAAGGTTTTTCATGGTGTCCAGGTTTGGCTTATAAACTTGATAGATTGCTGTAACAATCACCTACATCACATAGTGCCGTCACTAGCGGTAACATTAGTTTATTTGGTGACAGAACTAGCTCACGCCCTTGTCATTGTGATCATACTTTGGGTCCTGTAATTATCATGGATCTTCAAAGTGCCCCAGAGGCTCTAGTTCAACAACAATTTCGTCCACAGCAGATGTTACAGCCACATCTGTTGCAAAATCAACAACAAACATGGCGGGAATACATAAATGGAAGGATAAATTCGGACAGTCCAGTTGTAGTCAATAACGGACAACACACGTATGGCAGGACACTCCCAAGTTTCAATAGCAACCATAGATCATGTTCAAATTGGAGTAGCCTCAACAGAAGGCAACATTGGATAGCTGTCAGAAATTTTGTGGCAGAAATTAAGAAAGGAATGATATTAGAAATAAATAGCATCAACATAGACAACCACCAAAGATGTCGAATACAAACTGAGAACGGCTGGAAGATGGACGTGAACCAAGTAAGATCATATAGGAACAGCAAGAACATATCCTACCAACCAAGAGTTACAACAGAATGTGACAGTAATAGGCATAGATCATGGAGAAGTCAGGTTAGAAAACATGACAACATATGGAGAGACAGGGTAAATGTTGCTACCCAGTGTGACCGCTACAGTGTGTTTTGGAAAGACTGGTCCAAAAGGCACCAATTTACTATTATGTGACAGTGGTGGTGCTCTTCTATATTTTGACTAACTACTAGGTGACTGTGGCAGGCCTAGTTATTATTTTTTCAACTTGCCAGTCTACTTCTTCAGTCTATCTTCCAAGCGAGACTATCTCTCTTACTGGCTTCTTTTCTTTCCGCTAGAGGTTGGAATTCTTGGATGAGATAATTTGGTTCTCCTATCTTCCCAGGATTCGTTCTTCTCTCCTAATTGGTGATTAGCGACTACCTCGTATTAGTGGTCTCGCCTGTAGTTCTGTTTAATAATTATTTTCTAATATTCCTACCCTTCCACACCTTTGTAATAATTCAACTCAACTTGCGTGGGTAAGTTTCAATACCAACCAAATGTTTATTTACAATGCTAATGATTCAACATTCAATTGAGCAGGGTTCAACAACTCCATCTTCTTTTCCATTTTTACGTGGTCATTTCTTTCTAATTTCCTAGACCTGACTAACCTAACTCTGAAAATGATATCGATAACTAAACATAGTTCATAAATATATAAATAATATCAGCTTTCATCAAAAGTACCGCTGCTGTAGTCTCTTCTTTTCTAGTCATGCCAGTGATGACTTTTCGTTTATTTACACAATGGGTTTTCTGGCAATCAGCAAATAATTGGGAGTGCATCTCCTGTAAACCAATATTGTGCATCTCTCTGTGGAACATATCATGCCTGAGACGATACTTCGTCTATCTTAACATCAGCTGTTTATTTATCAAGCAACCTGTGTGAGAGAGAGCATCTTTGGTAAACCAATTTTGTATGTATACCTCTGTTGAACTGTCATGTTCTTCTCCTGGTGGACATCCCTTTTACATGTGGGAGTCGTCAACCTCTAAAAAATGGTTGCCTGAAATACTATAGAATGTTTAAAAAAAATGTCATCTTACCATTTTAAATAGAAGTCCAGCACCTATCACATCTCTTACTAGGCACCCCTATTCTATTCCTGTCTGTTCAACACACTTGTTAAATATCACAATCTAAACTATTCTTCAGAATTCCTACCGCTATAATTCTAAAGCTAGCTACATCTGTAGAGCCTTCTGCAAACCGCAGGTTTCACTGTTCTTGAGAGCCCAGAAATGCGCGACCTGCCTTGACGAGTTTTCTGGTGGGAGTAACCTCTTTTGTCCTTCAATTTATTCCCATGATCCGTATTCCTGTTTTCCAGTCAATGCGATTGGTCTATTCTTCAGTTCACTCACCTATCTCGCAAAACTCATGGTTAATACCTTCATAAACAACTCAGTGATCTTCATTCTATAAATGTTTACACTTTGCTCACTTTTCTCGTTCGTTTATTCTGCTCTCCGTTCCCTTAACTCTAAAGGGCGCTAATATTATGGTTATCTCCCTTAGTGGTTTATGCTCAAATGCTATGTTCTCTTACTTCAAGCTTATTAAAAACGATTGTAATGCAAATTTTGTAAACCAGAATTATGTACTCGCAGAAAATATTTACATCAGAGTTCACTCCCTTACCAACCAAGCACATATATGCTGGCTCTTGTCTCCCATCTATAAGGCAAATAGGCCATTTAATAAATCATTTATATTTCTTAAACATTTTCTCATACTCTTATGTCTCATCAAAACTAAATCACTATTCATCCAAACTCTATGGTGACACCAGACAGAAACAAAGCAACACACCGGCACACAAACAGAAGTACCAGAGCAAAGCGACAAGTGTGCATCACAGGGAAACACTCCCAGTGTAGAGCATAGACACCTACTAAGTAGTCAGATTGCCACAACGACAGCGATGCATGCAAAACACAGGATATCATCTAGTCGGTCAACCCCACCCCCACAAAACACATACCAAGAGCGGGAAAAAGCGGAAGAGAAAGAAAACAGAAGTGTAATCAAGAAGAAAACGTGCAGGACTGTTGATAAGTTGTTAGCGGCAGAAAAGCTTGCTAATCGTTAGCTAGATGGCTACAGAGTCCTCGAACAGACTTCTCCTACAAATTATATCCTATGGCAAGAGAGACAGAACGTTTTTACAAAAGCTCACGTTTCTCAAATGAAATTAGATTATCACCGACCTGTTGAAATTCCACACCTTTGCTCCTCACGACCTGTCAGGAAATCCACCCTTTGCCATTATTCGTCCTCTACCTCACTTGCCTCTAGATTTGATGACATGCCCCCAAACCAACTGCCCCCACGTTAGTCAGAGATACGATAGAACGATATCGACGCGAACGAGATAACTCATCTGAAGAGGATGACATTCCTTTACAGGAGCTCCGACAACGGATCCAACACCGCAACGACCGTTTACTCCATGACAATGAACCACGAACAGGGGATACACCTCCAAAATGTTGAACACTCTGGTTTGATGCCATTAACAGTTACTGATCCACCACATTCATCAACTGTTCAGATTCTTCGGCAACCATCACAAAAAACTCTTCTTCTTCTTCTTCCGTCCTTAGCCACCGACCGTCAAAGCAGTCAGTGGCCATTACGCCTAGTGGCGTCTTAGGGCAACAGCAGATAGGTTTTCTTTGCCATTGTTTCCCATCACGCCTAGTGGCGTCTTTAGGGCAACGGCAAATCAACCCATTTGCTGTTGTTTCCGTAATCGAAGTGACTGGCAAACGGGTGATCAGCCCGTTGTGACAGTAAACTCATTGCAAGATATTACGCCTGACTAGACAACACATCTTGTAGCCTCTGATGATGATTCCTATATTGTTCCCATGGACACACATTCCAGAACAGCCTTTAGACGCCACTATTCCTCATCGTCTGACGATTCCGTTCCTTTAGCAAAGTTGATTCGTCCCTCACATGAACATGTTCGTGTACAGATTCGCAGGAAGCGTCGTGCAATGCATTCCAACCGTCACGACAGTACTGAACCATGTACTGCTAATCGTCACGTTGCTAATTTCACAGCAACTGCTTCCCATCCTAAAGGACACAAGTACGATCAGCCCCTGTCGTCGAAGGAAATTGCCTTGTTTGAACTTTCACATATGTTTCTTAACAAGCACTAACTTTATGCAATACATTTTTTTTCTATTACAGGTTGACAATGGTTGGTCCCTTTCTTCCCTTAGCCTTGCAGTTTGCGATAGTCGTCCGCACTCAGACGTACAGCCGACTACTGTGGCGAGATGCAACATTATTGGAGAAAGTCAAAGATGTCTCCGACGCCTCTTCCACATGGAGTATTATTTTAGTCGCCTCCCTGCAACCATTACGAACAGAGGTACAAGACATATTACATTCTTTTGTTATAATTAAACAGTATATTACTGCGACTATGCAGCTTTATAGTAGATTGAATATTATTCGTTACGTTGATTTTTTTTTGGCCATGTCACATAGAGAGTCAATACAGTTACGACAGACTCTCACCGTTTTGCAAACTAGATGTCAGGCTCTATGTAATGTACATAGATAGCGCAGAGCTATCGTTTCTTTTGTAGGACAGGCTTTCCAACTTTTTATTTTGAACGTTCACGGAGGTTAATATTAATAGTCTCACTTCACAAGTGTGGACTTAAGCTGCAAATCAACTGCTCATCTATCATGTTCTTAACGCCAGCCTCACAATTGTAAACAACACTTGTACGGCTGTTAATTCAAATCGGTTACGTATTAATTGGTAGCAGGTATTAGTACACAACTTGTAAATTTTTTTCTTCCGGATGTTGTTATTTTTGAGTTGCATGATGCTACTCAACGTACTGATATGTTTGGACGACATTTTGTTATGTGTTATGTATTATGGATAAGAATAGATATGTATTTTTTTCTTCATGTCACACACTATCACTACTTTTGAAAGCCACATAGACTCATTATATGCACATCATTTACCACTTACACTATTACCTTACACGGAATTTCAGCTCCTCTTCACACAGATACCTTCTATATTCCCACATACATTATGTAGAGCATTGCTCAAAGTTCACAATGTTTTATCTTTGTACGGTGCTTTTGATAATAGTGCACATTCCTTTAATGGGTACTGATAATACATTTGCATTATATTGGATACATACCATTCCTATGCCTCATCTCACATATCATATGTTGCCACTTCTCGCTCGCACCCTTGCAACATACGACATCTTCACTTATACTATTGCAATTAACCACGCACACACCCATGGTGCATTTACTTTTGCATTACAATGCTGTTGATGATATTACTAATACATTTGATTTAGTGTGTGATATTTCAGCCATTGTATCATATCGGTAAAACATTTTCATGTTCAATTGCTGTTTTTATGAATGATTCCGTACAAACTCATGTACATTGTATCGTGGAATATTGTCCAGTTTGACGTCTATTCAGAGCTATAAAGTTCAACCAGTTATCGTCACTCCTCACTTTAGACGTTTCATATGGACTCTACTATTAAGTTGTTTATTCGCTATTATTTTTTGTCATATTGCTAGGATATAAGTATCGCACTTATTGAGATTCCTGTTGATATGAAGTACGACATCCCTGAAGTTATTCCATTTCAGGCTCTTCCTACTTCCCAAACTATGTCCACTGACCTGAAAGGCTATCCTACATTGCCCTTTCCTTAAATGTTCATATTATTAGACCCCATTGATTTTATGTAGTCTATGCTGTATTCATATTGATCATGATTGCTTTGACATGATATTTTGTTTTATGCTTTTTGGTTTATTTTTGAGTTTGGTATGTATATATTTTTAGGTTTTGATAGAACTAAAATGTCTTCCTTTAGGATATATTTTTCTAGCCTCGGGACGTATGTCACCGGATGGCCTACGTTAACGCAAGCTATCACGTTAACAGTAGTTATAAGAATACTAAAAGATCTTGAGCAAGACTAGCTAGTAACCAAAACAACACAAGTCGAACATAACCAATGAAATCGACGATGGCTATTTTTGACAACGGCGGTCAGAGCAGAGTTCAGTCACGCAGTACACAGTTCAGTGATGCAGACGTATCCAGGGGAGAGTTTTCAACCTTAGTGCGGGCCTCGTGTTTTTTAAAGGTTGTGTGATTAACCTCTGGGCGAGGTAACAAAATGAAAACTTCATTTTATCACAGGATATATTATTCTAGGATATTATTCTAGGAGATTGTGTTTTCCAGTATTTTGGCAAGTATTTACACGATCAGTATGATCTCGATTTAAAATAGAATAATTACTCTACTAAGTTATGTAAGATTGAGACTCTAGTCGAATCCTATCGACATTGGTAGAAGAGCTCAAGCAGACATGTTATTAATGACGATGTCCTTTTACAAAGGCATCCTGATTTATGTAAACAACAAGCGATCTGGCCGCTGGTAGCCAGGATATTGGGTTGTGTAATTGAACTTTGCAATTTGTCCCTTGGACTCCTTCATTAAACAGTTTTTCATGATTTGTAGCTATTACTTACATCATGTATGTTGAGTATGGAAGCCCTAATAGGATACAACTGATCAATGACAACCTGCGGTGAGTAGAAAAGATCTGGCCTTGAGCAACCTTCATTTGAGTAATCACATCTCTGGCAGTCAATAGTTAACACTCATAAGATAAATCTGTAAACCAGTAACCACTACGATCGCTTTGGGAAAATTTAATAACAATGAACTCAGATGAAATATTTGATACCTGTCACAGAAGGTTTTTCATGGTGTCCAAGTTTGGCTTATAAACTTGATAGATTGCTGTAACAATCACCTGCATCACATAGTGCCGTCACTAGCGGTAAGAAGAAGACCTTTCCCTGTCTTGGATGGCTTTGTTTTATTTTCCTTAATTGACTTGTCCATGTTTTTTGAAGTTTTTTGTGGTTTAAATTTTTTTTTTACAGGATGGGGTAACAAGCCCCATGCCCAACCCTCCTTAGCGCTTTCTAGAATTGCATGATAGGGTACAATGTTACTATTCTTTGCTTCCCTTTTGGGCTAAGTTAACATACATGTGAGCTTAATCTATTGCCACGTTTTAATTCTTTCTTTTCAACACTAAAGCATTTTTTTTTCGTTTCTTTTCGCACTCTCATAAATGACTACTTCTTTTGCATGCGTCTGAGCACACATAAATTGCTCAAGCAATAAAAACGTGTTGAGCAAAAACGACGGGGAAAATATTGGGCAACAGGTACGGGGGTACCAAAGAAAGAACATCCACACAGTGGGTATTTATAATGCGCGAAGATTGTAGCAGAAACCTGGATGGGTTTATCAATAAATTAGTGGGCAACACAGGGAAAATTCATCGCCGTTTTAAACATCATGAACACAGTGAGGAAGGTTGGTTATACACAGGTCGTCCATCAGTTCCCGCTGTGACGGGTTATAAAATATGCTTCCATATCTCTCTACTCCGGTTGCTTTATTGTTTTAACTTTTTATATTAATGAAATACTTTCTTTCTTTATGTCTTTCTTTCTTTCTTTCCTTCTTTCTTTGTTTTATTGTTTCTTTCTGTCTGTCTGTCTGTCTGTTAGTCTTTCTTTATTTCTTCCTTCTTTCTTTCTTACTTTCTTTGTTTCTTTCTTTCTTTCTGTCTGTCTGTCTTTCTTTCTTTCTGTTTTTCTTTCTGTCTGTCTGTTAGTCTTTCTTTCTTTCTGTCTGTCTGTCTTTCTTTCTTTCTGTTTTTCTTTCTGTCTGTCTGTTAGTCTTTCTTTCTTTCTGTCTGTCTGTCTTTCTTTCTTTCTGTTTTTCTTTCTGTCTGTCTGTTAGTCTTTCTTTCTTTTTTTCTTTCCTTCTTTCTTTCTTACTTTCTTTGTTTCTTTCTTTCTGTCTAACTGTCTGTCTGTCTTTCTTTCTTTCCTTCTTTCTTTCTTTGTTTGTTTCTTCCTTTCTGTCTGTCTGTCTGTCTGTCTTTCTTTCTTTCTTTCTTTCTATCTTTCTTTCTTTTCTTCTTTCCTTCTTTCCTTCTTACTTTCTTTGTTTCTTTCTTTCTGTCTGACTGTCTGACTGTCTTTCTTTCTTTGTTTCTTTGTTTGTTTCTTCCTTCCTTTCTGTCTGTCTGTTTGTCTTTCTTTCTTTCTGTTTTACTTTCTTTCTTTCCTTCTTCTTGCCTTTCTTTCGTTCAGTCTTTCTTTCGTTCTGCCTTTCTTTGTATCTCTCTGTCTGTCATCTGTCTTTCTTTATTTTCTTTTGTTCTTTCTGTCTGTCTTCCTGCTTGTCTTTCTGTCTTTCTTTTTTTCCTTCCTTCTGTCTTTTGTTCTTTATTTCTTTCTTTCTTACTTTCTGTCTTACTGTCTTTGTGTCTTTCGTTCTGTCTGTCTTTCTGTCTGTGTGTGTGTCTGTCTTTCTTTCTTTCTTTCTGTCTTTCTTTCTGTCTTCCTGTATTTCTTTCTGTCTTTCTTCCTGTCTTTCTTTCTGTCTTTCTTACTGTGTTTCTTTCTATCTTTACTTCCTGTCTTTCTACCAGTCTTTCTTTCTGTCTTTCTTTCTTTCTATCTTTCTTTATGTCATTCTTTCTGTCTATCTTTCTGTGTTTCTTCCTGTCTTTCTTTTTAGTCTTTCTTTCTTTGTCTCTTTCTTCCTTTCTGTCTTTCTTTTTTTCTGTCTTTCTTTCTTTCTGTCTTTCTTTCTGTCTTTCTTTCTGTCATTCTTTCTGTCTTTATTTCTTTCTGTTCATCTTCCTGTCTTTCTTTCAGTCATTCTTTTTTAGCTTTCTTTCTGTCTTTGTTTCTATCTGTCATTCTTCCTATAGTTCTCTGTCTTTCTTCCCGTCTTTCTTTCTGTCTTTCTTTCTGTCTTTCTTTCTTTCTGTCTTTCTTTCTGTCTTTCTTATTTACCTTTCTTTCTGTCTTTTTTCTTTTTGTCTTTCTTCCAGTCTTTCTTTCTTTCTGTCATTCTTTCTTTCTGTCTTTCTTTCTTTTTTCTTTCTTCCTGTCTTTCTTTCTGTCTTTCTGTCTTTCTTTTTGTCTTTCTTTCCGTCACTCTTTCTGTCATTCTTTCTGTCATTCTTTCTGTTTTTCTTTCTGTCTTTCTTTCTGTCTTTCTTTCTCTCTATCAATCTGTGTTTCCTCCTGTCTTTCTTTACTTCTGTCTTTCTTTCTGTCTTTCTTTCTGTTTTCCTTCCTGTCTTTCTTTCTGTCTTTCTATTAGTCTTTCTTTCTGTATTTCTTTCTGTCTTTCTTCATTTCTGTCTTTCTTTCTGTTTGTTTGGCAGTCCTTCTTTCTGTCTTTATTTTTGTCTTTCTTTCTTTCTTTCATTCTTTCAGTCTTTCTTTCTGTCATTCTTCATGTCTTTCTTTCTGTCTTCCTTCCTTCTTTATTTCTGTCTTTCTTTCTGTCTGTCTGTGTTTCTTTCTTTCTGTCATTTTATCTGTCCCTCTTTCTGTTTTTCTTTCTGCGTTTACTTCCTTTTTTTTTTCCTGTCTTTCTTTCTGTCTTTCTTTCTTTCTGTCATTCTTCCTGTCATTCTTTCTTTCTGTCTTTCTTTCTTTTTTTCTTTATGTCATTCTTTCTGTCATTCTTTCTGTCTTTCTTTCCGTCTTTCTTTCTGTCTTTGTTTCTGTTTTTCTTTCTTTCTGTCTTTCTTTCCGTCTTTCTTTCTTTCTGTGTTTCTTTCTGTCATTCTTTCTGTCATTCTTTCTGTCTTTCTTTCTGTCTATCTCTCTTTCTGTCATTCTTTCTATCATTCTTTCTGTGATTCATTCTGCCATTCTTTCTGTCTTTTTTTCTGTCTTTCTTTCTTTCTATAATTCTTTTTTTCTCTCTCTTTCTTTTTAATTCTTTCTGTCATTGTTTTTGTCATTCATCCTGTCTTTGTTTCTGTATTTCTTTCTTTCTGTCATTATTTCTGTCATTCTCTCTGTCTTTCTTTCTGTCTTTCTTACTTTATGTCATTCTTTCTGTCATTCTTTCTGTCTTTCTTTTTGTCATTCTTTCTGTCGTTCTTTCTGTCTTTCTTTCTTTCTGTCTTTCTTTATGTCTTTCTTTCTGTCTTTCTTTCTGCCTTTCTTTCTTTCTGTCATTCTTTCAGTCATTCTTTCTGTCATTCTTTCTGTCATTCTCTCTGTCTTTCTTTCTGTCTTTCTTTCTTTCTTTCTTTCTTTCGTTCTATCATTCTTTCTGGCATTTTCTCTGTCTTTCATTCTGTCTTTCTTTCTTTCTGTCTTTCTTTCGTTCATTCTTTCTGTCATTCTTTCTGTCATTCATTCTGTCTTTCTTCCTGTTTTTTTCTGTCTTTTTTTCTGCCATTCTTTCTGTCATTTTTCTGTCTTTCTTTCTGACTTTCTTTCTTTTTGTCATTCTTTCTGTCATTCTCTCTGTCTTTCTTTCTGTTTTTCCTTTCACTCTGTCTATCTTTCTGTCATTCTTTCTGTCATTATTTCTGTCATTATTTCTGATATTCTTTCTGTCTTTCTTTCTCTCTTTCTTTTCCTGTCATTCTTTCAGTCATTCTTTCTGTCATTCTTTCTGTCATTATTTCTGTCATTCTTTCTGTCATTCTTTCTGTCATTCTTTTTGTCTTTTTTTCTTTCTGTCTTTATTTCTGTTTTCCTTTCTTTCTGTCTTTCTTTCTTTCTGTTTTTCTTCTTGTCTTTCTTCCTGTCTTTCTTTCTTTCTGTCATTCTTTCTGTCATTCTTTCTGTCACTCTTTCTGTGTTTCTTTTTTTCTGTCTTTATTTCTGTTTTCCTTTCTTTCTGTCTTTCTTTCTTTCTGTTTTCTTCTTGTCTTTCTTCCTGTCTTTCTTTCTTTCTGCCATTTTTTCTGTCTTTCTTTCTGTCTTTCTTTCTTTCTATAATTCATTCTGCCTTTTTTCTGTCTCTCTTTCTTTCTTTAATTCTTTCTGTCATTGTTTTTGTCATTCATTCTGTCTTTCTTTCTGTATTTCTTTCTTTATGTCATTCTTTCTGTCTTTCTTTCTGTCATGCTTTTTGTCATTCTTTTTTCGTTCTTCCTGTCTTTCTTTCTGTCATTCTATCTGTCATTCTTTATGTCTTTCTTTCTGTATTTCTTTCTGCCTTTCTTTCTTTCTGTCTTTTTTTCTGTCATTCTTTCTGTCATTCTTTCTGTCATTCTTTCAGTCTTTCTTTCCGTCTTTCTTTCTTTCGTCATTCTTTCAGTCATTCCTTCTGTCATTCTTTCTGTCATTTTCTCTGTCTTTCTTTCTTTCTGTCTTTCGTTCTTTCATTTTTTCTGTCATTATCTCTGTCTTTCTTTCTGTCTTTCTTTCTTACTGTCTTTCTTTCTTTCATTTTTTCTGTCATTCTTTCTGTCATTCTTTCCTTCATTCATTCTGTCTTTCTTCCTGTCTTTCTTTTTTCTGTCTTTTTTTCTGCCATTCTTTCCGTCATTCTCTCTGTCTTTCTTTCTGTCTTTCTTTCATTCTGTATCTTTCTGTCATTCTTTCTGTCATTATTTCTGATATTATTTCTGTCTTTCTTTCTGGCCTTCTTTTCCTGTCATTCTTTCAGTCATTCTTTCTGTCTTTCTTCCTGTCATTCTCTCTGTCTTTCTTTCTGTCTTTCTTCCTGTCATTCTTTCTGCCTTTCTTTCTGTCTTTCTTTCCTTCTGTATCTTTCTGTCATTCTTTCTGTCATTATTTCTGATATTATTTCTGTCTTTCTTTCTGGCCTTCTTTTCCTGTCATTCTTTCAGTCATTCTTTCTGTCTTTCTTCCTGTCATTCTCTCTGTCTTTCTTTCTGTCTTTCTTCCTGTCATTCTTTCTGCCTTTCTTTCTGTCTTTCTTTCCTTCTGTATCTTTCTGTCATTCTTTCTGTCATTATTTCTGATATTATTTCTGTCTTTCTTTCTGGCCTTCTTTTCCTGTCATTCTTTCTTTCATTCTTTCTGTCATTCTTTCTGTCATTCTTTCCTTCATTCATTCTGTCTTTCTTCCTGTCTTTCTTTTTTCTGTCATTCTTTTAGTCATTCTTTCTGTCATTCTTTTTACCTTTTTTTCTTTCTGTCTTTCTTTCTGTATTTCTTTCTTTCTGTCATTCATTCTGTCATTCTTTTTGTCTTTCTTTCTGTCTTTTTTTCTGTCTTTCTTCCTATCTTTCTTTCTGTCTTTCTTCCTGTCTTTCTTCCTGTTTTTCTTTGTGTTTTGCATTCAGTCTTTCTTTCTTTCTCTCTTTCTTTCCCTCTCTCTTTCTGTCTGTCTGTCTGCCTTTTTTCTGTTGTTCTTTCTCTCTTTCTTTCTGTCTGTTTGTCTTTCTTTTTTTCTTTAATTCTTTCTGCCTTTCTTTCTGTCATTCTTTCTGTCTTTCTTTCTTCTATGTCTTTTCTTATTTCTGTCTTTCTTTCTGTCCTTTCTGTCTTTCTTTCTTTCTGCCTGTCTGTCTGTTTGTCTGTCTTTCTTTCTGTCTTTCTTTCTCTCTTTTTTCTGTCTTTCTTTCTGTCTTTCTTTCTGTTTTTCTTCCTGTCTTTCTTTCTGTCTTTCCGTCTGTCTGTCTTTCTTTCTTTACTTCATTCTGTGTTTCTTTCTTTCTGTTTGTTTTTCTTTCTGTCTTTCCTTCTTTCTGTATTTCTGTATTTCCTTCTTTCTGTCTTTCTGTCTGTCTGTCTGTCTGTCTATTTGTCTTTCTTTCTTTTATTCTTTCTTTCTTTCTTCCTGTCTTTCTTCCTGTCTTTCTTTCTTTCTTTCTTTCTTCCTGTCTTTCTTTCTGTCTTTCTTTCTTCCTGTCTGTCTTTCTTTCTGTCTTTCTTTCTGTCTGTACTTCCTGTAATGGAACAAGGTAGTCCTGCACAGCAAATCTTGTCGCATAACCTCTCACAGGCCTCCAATGTTGCGACTCCCTCTTTATATATATATATATATGTATGTATGTATGTATGTATATATATATGTATATATATATATATATATTTATATATATATATATATATATATATATATATATATATATATATATATATATATATATATATATATATATATATATATATATATATATATATATATATATATATATATATATATATATATATATCTATATATATATATATATATATATATATATCTATATCTATATCTATATCTATATCTATATCTATATCTATATCTATATCTATATCTATATCTATATATATATATGTATGTATGTATGTATGTATGTATATATATATATAAATACATACATATACATATACATATATGTATATATATATATATATATATATATATATATATATATATATATATATATATATATATATATATATATATATATATATATATATATATATATATATATATATATATATATATATATATATATATATATATATATATATATATATATATATATATATATATATATAGTAATAGCCCCTTCAGTCATAACTGACTATGGGAATGCGCCCCTGAGGTGACAGCCCTCAACTGCTTATTTTCCTGGTGCTCCTTTCGACGTTATCTCCTCACCTCTGCTTCTTGTGTGAGCCTCTCTTCGCCCAATCTGAGGTGGTGCCGTAAATAGCATCGCCACTCAATGCGATCGGCAACTTCATCCTCCCATGTTGCTGGATCCATGTCCAGTGCCCTCATATCTCTCTTGCACACATCTTTGAACCTCAGCTGTGGTCGCCCAACTGTTCTCTTGCCATCTGCTAATTGTCCGTAGAAGATATCTTTTGGGGTGCGCCCATCTTCCATGCGGCGAACATGGCCAAGCCAGCGAAGTCTGCGCTGTCTAAGCAGCGTATACATACTTTAAAGGCCAGCACGTGACAACACCTCGACATTTGTCACTTTATCTTTCCACGAGATGCCGAGGATGCGGCGTAGACACCGCAAATGGAAGGTATTGAGCCTTCTTTCTTGCTTAGCATAGGTCGTCCAGGTCTCGCTGCCATATAGGAGTGTGCTGGTGACGCAGGCATTATATACCGCAGCTTTGGTCTTCATTGTGAGTTTAGTTTCCCCAAACACGTGATGTGAGGCGGGCAAAGGTAGCCGCAGCTTTGCCATACGGCTGTCGATTTCTGTATCCAGTGAGAGTTTGTCATTGATGGTAGACCCTAGGTATGTGAAGTGGTGCACCACTGCCAATTCATAGTTATCGATAGTGATAACTGGTGCAGCACCCACATCCTGACTCAGCACATTCGTTTTCTTTAGACTTATTGTGAGGCCAAAGTCCTTGCATGCTTTAGTGAAGCGATTCATCAAGCTCTGAAGCTCCTGTTGGCTTTGAGTGACGACTGCAGCATCATCAGCGAACAACAAGTCTCTTATAGTGACCCTTCTGATTTTTGTTTTTGCCTTCAGCCTTGAAAGATTAAACAGACGGCCATCTGACCTAGTGTGAAGGCATATTCCTTCAGTTGCATCTCTGAATGCATGTTTCAAGAGTAAGGCAAAGAAGATACCGAAGAGGGTCGGAGCCAGAACACAGCCTTGTTTAACGCCACTTCGTATATCAAAGGGCTGTGACGTGCTTCCAGCATATTGGACTGTTCCCTTCATGTCGTCATGGAATGACTTTATCATTTCCAGCATTTTAGAAGGGCAGCCTATTTTCAGGAGGATTTTAAAGAGTCCATCCCTACTAACCAGGTCGAATGCTTTTGTGAGGTCTATAAAGGCGATATATAATGGTCTTTTCTGCTCTCTTGATTTTTCCTGAAGCTGGCGGAGAGAGAGATCATGTCTGTTGTTGATCTGCCAGCTCGGAATCCACACTGTGCCTCTGGATATATGCGCTCAGCTAACTTGTGTAGTCGCATTAAGATGACTTTGGCAAAAACCTTACCAACAATACTAAGAAGAGAGATGCCTCTGTAGTTATTGCAATCACTTCTGTCTCCTTTATTTTTATACAGTGTTACAATCTTGGCATCTCGCATGTCTTGAGGAATAGTTGTCTCTTCCCAGCACTGGTACAGCATCCTATGCAGGGGATGTAATAGCGTGCTCTTACAGCATTTGATTGAATCAGGAGGAATCCCATCACTGCCTGGTGCTTTGCCAGAGGCCAAGCTATCAATGGCCTTACTGAGTTCCTCTAATGTTGGTTCGGCATCCAGCTCTTCCATAGTTGGCAGACTATTGACAGCATCAAGGGCTGCAGGCGTAACGGTATTGTCTCTAGCGTAAAGCTCAGAGTAGTGCTCGACCCACCTCTCCATCTGCTTACCCTTATCGGTTAGCTTCTCTCCGCTGATGGTTTTTAGCGGTGCCGTCTTACTTTTATGGGGGCCAAGTGCTTTCTTTATCCCATCATACATTTGTCTAATGTTGCCTGTTTGCGCTGCGATCTGGATGCTCTCACTGAGCTGGAGCCAATACTCATTTGCACAGCATCGAGCAGTTTGTTGAACTTTGCTTCTCGTAGCCCTCAGGATCTGTAGGGTTCTGGCACTCGGTGAACGTTTGTATTCATTCATAGCACTGCGCTTAGCTTCAATAACAGGTGCCATCACATCTGATGAAGCGTCAAACCAGTCATTTGACTTTGCTGTTTTCTTACCAAAGGTGGCAAGTGCAGTACTTTGAATGGTGTTCCGTAGATACTCCCAGTTCTCTGTAATAGTATCACCATGCTGAGGGCTACTGAGCACTTTCTTGAAGGTCGCAGTGAATTGAGCGATCATGAAAGGGTCCGACATCTTGCTGGTATCAATGCGTGGTTTCCCTTCATGTCTGACACGATAGAGTTTTCTTGGTTGTGCTCTGATTTTGCAGCAAACCAAGGAGTGATCTGTGTCACAGTCTGCAATATGGTACGAGCGCGTGGAGAGCACAGACCTGAGGAGTGGCCTTCTGACGAGAATCAGGTCAAGTTGGTGCCAGTGCTTGGATCGTGGGTGTCTCCATGACACCTTATGCTGGGGTTTTGTCTGAAAGTAGGTGTTGGTCACGCAGAGATCATGGTGGACGCACAAATCTAAGAGGCGTTGTCCATTTTCATTCATCTTGCCAATACCAAACCTGCCCAGACATGAAGGCCATGAAACATTATCGGCACCCACTCTAGCGTTAAAGTCACCAAGGAGAACAAGCTGTTCTTGCCTAGGTATGCTTTTGATTACTGCTGCTAGATTCTCGTAGAACTCATCTTTAGCTTCTGAGGCAGAGTACAGAGTAGGAGCATACACACTGACAAGGGTGATGGGACCTGTGCTAGTTTGCAGGCGGAGCGCTAACAGGCGTTCTGATCCATTCTCGCCTGGTTCAACCATGTTAGTTAGCGATTTTTTGACCGCAAAACCTACTCCGTGTTCTCTAGCTTTATTAAGATCTTTCCCTTGCCAATAAAATGTGTAGTCCTTTGATAAGTCCAAATTTAAGCAAGGGCAGTAATCGTTATGAGTCTCGGATGTACAATAGATTATAGTGGTTGGTTGTTCCACTTGAACAGCTGTTAATTTATTTAAAAAATATATGAGTGTATCGCATTCGAATCTTCGAGATTCAGAATGCTTGTCACGGTGGCAGAGTTCCATGTGAGATTAATGTTCTAAGCTATTTTTGAGCTGTGAGCGAAAGTTCTCGGGAAGCCCCACGGATGTGATTGGCTTGGGTGTTCTGGGGGAGAATGTTTTTGGAGTCAGTGTATACCGGGCGAGTGCACTGGGGAGATGTAAAGTGTTTTTCAATGTGTACCAGTGTACAGGCATTTATGCTGAGATATATTATGTGTGATTATCCCAGATGAGATTTATTAGTTAAGGAGATGTTTCTTAGGCGTTGGAGTATACAGGCCAGTGTTTAAAGATTATGTACATTTTTTGAAGGTCTGTGTCCTGGGCGTGACTGGAGAAGTCAGCCCAGTGTTTTCTAGGGAAGCCTGTACACTGCTTGATATGTCGACTTATATTATGAGGCCTATTATTTATCAGCAGTCTTCTAGATGGATTAAACTGCGTTGAGACGTCATATATTGGTGAGGCCTATTATTTATCAGCAGTCTTCTACATGGATTAAAGAGCGCTGAGACGTTATATATTGGAGGCCTATTATTTACTAGCACTGCGATGGTCAGCAGTCTTATGTACATGAATTAAAGAGCGCTGAGACGTCAAATATTGGAGGCCTATTATTTACTAGTACTGCAATGGTCAGCAGTCTTATGTACATGAATTAAAGAGCGCTGATACGTCATATATATTTGAGGCCTATAACTATTGGCACTGCGTTTGCCAGTAGTTCTTTTTGATGGATTATTGTTATTATATAATGTGGATCCTTTTTTTGGTATGCTATTATGACCTGTGTAACATGCTGTACTTCGTCTACGTTATTGTGACCGTGTTGTGGTGTAATAAAACTGTTCATTAACTGTCACAAGGCGTTTAACCCTCCATGACTCGTACGTGAGCTATCGTGGGGTGAGTGACTGTTTCTACACACCCTTCACATATCATACACGTGTACAGCACAGCAGTACACCCTGGATAATTAGCCTACATACAGTATGCAACGAACAGACTGGATGAATAGCAGCTTGTATCAATTAGGATATGGAATGGTGATGGAACAATCATACTTTATCAGTTGGAAGGAATACTAGGAATAAGCATCGTTATCAGTGGTAGTTTCCAGTTCAAGTTGGATCGAACTTACGACATTTATAATAAGTAGCCTGTGTGGCGTGATATAATGTATAGCAACCTTGGTATTCGACTACTCTATGGTTAGCAATTGTACACTTCATCTGCAACAGTGGATGCAACATCGTTTTGCAACAAATACTGATTGTTACAGTGGTGGCAATAATAATCCCAGCGGCAACAGTCGTGGACATAACTTTCGGACGTGATCCCACGTCATCTGCGTTATGTGACTTTCTTCTACGCTGTGTGGCGCATTTAAGAATCCATCATCATTATCAACTACGTGTGCAATAGTAGTTGTTTTCAAACTTACATGGTGTGATACCTGCTATAGAAAACTTACCCAAAAACAGACGTTAACGTAACTAGGCAGTAACATATTTGATGGAGTGCAGCTTATTAATACCCATCTACATACAGGACTATAACATATCTAACATTTCCATTGCCAAGATATGCTTCATGATTCAGTTCTGCTTTTTGAATTGAAGTTTTCAAGTCAACTGTGCCAGTATTTTGGTGGCGCGATTACAGAAGTTTACCATCAAAGTATACAAGAGATGTCTAGTACCTCCTTTCAAGTGGATTATCAACGAGATTGACAGACTGTGTACCCCTACAGTTACAGAGGGAATTCAAGCTGATATGCAGTCATTCTACACGTGTGCCTTAAGTAGATGATTGGCAGTAATACAGTTCCTGTTTACCTGTGCGAAGTACGAGCACACATACCGTAGCAAGGACAAAGGACCTGAAGTGAGAAGTGTCAAGCTGCGGTGACCTTATGCGGTGAACTGTTTTCCTCAGCTGACTTTGTGATGTTCAGCATTTTTGGACGGCCGTACTTTCCTTTATTGAAGATAAGTGGTTTATGTTGTGGAAACTGTGCCATTTTATCTTGTGTCAACAAGTCTTCATATATATATTGTGTACTATTTGTTATAATGAGTATTTCATGTTAAATATTCTATGTTTCATGTCTACTTATGAAGATTATATCGCAGTTTACCCAGGGCTTCATATGCATTCTTTAGGATTTGGTTAGTAACTGTCAATTCTGTGACAATTCCGGTTTAAGGCTACAAACCTTACCGAAGTTTAGGTTACTAGTTGTCTCTTGGGACAAGTAAATGTATAGTTGTGAAGTAACGTTTCATTGTTGTTCTCGTAGTATTTTTCTCTGTTTTTTAGTTTATTGATTAATTTGTTTGTGAGCGTCTTTCTCTATTTCCGATCTTTTAGTTTTTATACACATTTTCGTTTATATACGGTGTTGGGTATTGTCTTGTTAGTATTCGCGGTTATCATTACATGCTATGTAAAACTTTTTGCTTTTAGTTCGGCTTTAATGTTCAGTTGACCTCTGCGAACGTTATCGTTTGTTCTGTAGTACCTTGTCTTTGTAACCATGATTCCTATTGTCTATATAATATGTTAGTTGTTGGTAACTTATTGTAAAACTTTAGTGCATAAGTGTTTAAGGCTATTTCACATAATATTGAAATACCACTCAAATTGATATAGGTATCCCTCATATTGGTGTATACTTATACAAAGGTTCTATGCACATGAAGTTATGCTACTATGATATAAAGTAATTAACTGATATTTGCAATTACTTGAAAGGATATTTAGCTTGGTGAGCTGAAAAAGGTAATTTTCCGAATTGCTAATGACATAAACTTGTAGTAATTATAAGTGGTGAATATATATATAGTGGACTTAGTGATTGTACCACTATGGATCCTGACATTGATTCTGATATGGATCCAGATAATATGTTGCCTATATTGGTATATTTATTTGAGGATGGCCAGAATAATGAGAATTTGCAATGCCCAGAACTCGAAGAACACGTAATGGATCGATTTCTGGCTAATGCGTCATTTTATTTAAGAATTTTTGCTCGAAATAATTTTCAGTCCATTCCTCATTTGGTAATGTCTGATGATTTAGCAGATTTACTAAATTATCTTCGTGTGTTTTTGAATAAGCATATGGATATTAAACACGATCACATTGTGAGAAATATAAAGAAGATAATTTTCAAGGACATTCAGGATGTCCAGGAAGAGAAGTTGAAGGATGAGAAGCAGATGGAAGAAATTAAACATAGTGCGCTACAGGAAAGGGAGAAGATTTTAGAAAGTGTTGCTAAGGATAGCAAATTACAGGCAAAAGTGACTAAACTTGAAAGTGATTTATATAAATCAAACTTGGATCTTGAAAGAGGGCAAGAAGCATTAAATTCGCCATTGTGCAGGTTTAAATACTTGGAAGTTAATTTGGGAGATAAGCAAGGCGAAACTATTAATCTCACGCAGAAACTTCAAGAACAGAAAGAGATGAATGACAAGTTGAAGGTTGACAGCAATGTTCGTGAGAAGACTTACATAGAAATGCTTCATAATGTGTTAGATGATAATGAGATTCTCAGTTGCCAATTGAAAGAAAAGAAAGAGATACATGAGAAATTGAGAATTCAGGCAAAAAAATGTGAAACCTTATATAAGGAAACACGTTGTGATTTATTGGATGACAATGCGATTTTCGGTCGTCGACTTAGAGAAAAGTATTTGGCATCTCCCGAGAAAGTTAATAAGCTTGGGAATGGCCAGAAGAGTAAGACCGAGGCGCTTCATATGGAGTTAACACAATTAACAGCAAATAGGGAAAAGTGTAGTGGCTACCCAACAGCCTCTTCTGCCCCACATTCATTGATCAACGGGTTCAAACGCCTGTTGGCTATTGCTGTTGAAACGGACTACACATTCAAGGAAGCAGAAAGGACCAAGGAGTTCTTAAAGAACCCATTGAAGTTTGCTGCTGTTGCCGATACAGTTGCACCAGCTTCAGCAGCCAATTTAGCACAAAAAGAAGAGAAGAAGAGATTGGAAGAGTTAATAATGGAGAAGGATAAATTAGCTAAGATTGAGAAATTACTAGCGGAGGAAAGATGTAGAGTTTTGACATTCGATGACGTAATTAAGAAACAAAGTGAACAGATTTCACTTAAAAATATTGAAATTACGGAATTAAGGGAAAGAGCGGACGGATTGGTTGATATAATTTTAGGTAGAAAAATGCTGTCTACTGTCAATGTTGACAAGGTTAGACAGAAAGACTGTTATCAACACGTCTTAAAAGCGTTGAGTCAGCAACCGACACTCGATGCCAAAAATAACATCAAACGTGGTGAGCGGAAATCCTTGCGTGGCAGATATAATTTTCGTCGTACTGGTGACTATGCTGGTAATATTAATAATTCCTGGCGACAGGCCAACAAGGTTAATTCTACTGTGATACTTGATCCGTACATCACAGTAAAGACAAGGATAAATTTTATGTGAATGTTCAAAAAACTAACCTTGGATCTAAAGTTGGAAAGCCTAATAAAAACATAACAAGGGACGAGACTAGTAGGACTAGTGCCCAAAGTAATACAAAATATGTTAGTAATCATAAGGATTTTATTATTCCTATTACTGATTCAGAAGTTAAGCACGCTGCCACATAAAAGAAGAAAAACAATCTTGACAGGAAAGATAATACAGATTTTAAACATTATCAAGGGAGATCAGCAAATTGTAATCTGTCTTCTCCAAGAAACCAGAAACAGTTTAACAGATCCAAATATTTTGGTTCTGAGGATTTTGAGAAGTATGGTAAAAATGATTACAGGAAAGATTATCAATTTTACGAAAATAAGTCTAGAAATCAACATAAACAATCTGGCAGATATTTTTATCAAAAGAGAAATAATAATGACAACTATGTTAACTTTTCTCAACAAAGGCCAAAAGTTATTGATAAACAAGGTAATAATAATAAGTATAGTGTCTCAAATACAACTGCTTGTTCTACTTGTGGTTTTGAGAGAGTATCTCGCCGTCATGAGGGTAGAAATTTTTTTTCAGCATCCAATAGCGACGACCTTGAGCTACGATCATTTTCTGCCCCGTAAGCCTCCTGTGGTGTTTACACGTGTCAAGGGAAGGCTTGTTGATCGGTAAAAGGGCTACAGGTTCATACAAGCCACAGTTTTAGGTAAATGTAACGTTAATTTCCGTTTTACATCGTTAAATCTTACTGTGAATTAAAAGAGAATTTTTTTTAATTTGTATATTTTCACAGCGACGGCTTTGCAATAGAAGTCAATGTTCCGGTGTTACATTAACAGAGAGAGTAAGGTATGCCACCTTGTATCCATGTGGTTAACCAAGTAAAGCCGGACAGCAAGTTGACTCTGAATTGTATGCGGTTATCTTGCCAAGTTTATGAGACTATTCAACACCGCTGAAATTATTGCCTGTTCAACATGGTTAAGATATAGATATTATTGTATCAAATAAATATAGGATATTATATGCAAATGTATTAAGATACTATATAACTTCTATTAGATAGTGTGTAACCTCATTTTTATGCACTATTTTATGCACATATTTATTTTTTGTACGACGATGTTTTGATGATGCAACAATTATTTTCATATTATTCTTACACTATTGTGTTATGACGAATATTGTGTGTATTATTAGCGCAGTAAGGTGTAAGATATCAGTTGCGAGTGACTTGTCTCGGTAACTTTTTGACAAAAGCAGTGGACTATAGTATTTACGCACGCTAGTCAGAAGACTATGCTCATTTAGTCAATTTATGGTTGACCTTTATGCTCCGTGATGAGTTTAGCGTTACGAGAGCTGATACATCAAACATTGATGTGTTTTAGCAGCGGTGATTATTAGGACTGTTTTATATGCATGATGAGTTTGTCAGCCCTATGCACAACCTCATTAGCTAGGTATGGTACAGTAGTCATCTTTAGAGAGTCTCTGTACTCACTAAATTTAGAATTTTTTCTTGTGTTTTGATGTCATGTTTATTTACGTATTAGCATTCTAAGACATTATGTAGTAACCATTATATTGTGGAAAATAATTTTGCAAACATAGTTTGATTATATCAGAGTTAATTTTGTATTGCAAGTTGAGTATATATTCTGAAACATTGGTTTCTGAGTTTTTTTTTTTTCGAAAGAATAACACCTGTGAATTTAAAATAATTTGATTCTATTTTTTCTTGCAATTTAGACATGCATCATTTTTTCCAGCAGATTGTTTTGATTTTGTGTCTGCTTAAGTATAAGAATTTTGTATGTCATACATTTTGTAAGCTAATTACATTGTTGGTATATTAATATAAGGTGAAGCTAAAAAATAATTAAATATTTTTGTTTTTTACTTTTTGGAAAATGTTTTCTAAGATTGTAAAATTTTTTCTGTGCCCTGCGCTTAACTGTGCGCAAGAGGGAGTAATGATGTGTTTTTTTTTACTTAACGTTTGATGGTGTGTTAGTTCGAGTTTATTTATAACGGCATTATTTTTTGTGTATGATGTCTGATGGTTGATGATTACTTATGAATAAGTTGTATAACGGGGTTAGGGTTAGATTATGCTTCGTTTATCTACAGCTTTCTTTTGTGGTTGTTAGATATACACAAACATTGTCTTTGTGTCCTATACTTTCTTGTCATCATTATATGTATTTATATGATACGTTTTTGATCAAATGGTTACTACGATGTATTAATCCATCGTTCTCTGCAGACATATCTATGTTTTTTCTTCTGTCTTTCCTGATTATTCTTCATTTTAGTCCATTTCTTCTACTGACTATTCGGTAGCGGTTCATATGTGGATTATACTTTCATGTTGCATTTATATGTCACTTGATACTATTTGTATTCTTATTCATCCTACTATACTGATACTTGAATCATGTATATTGTTAGGTTAATTCTATGCTAAATAGACTTAACTTTGTTGAAAGCAGATTATTTTGGTAGACTTAGCTGATTATTTTGTATGCTTTGTTTTCTGCTTTACTCATAATGCTGATATTTGTTGGATGATATATAGTATTTGGACTTAACAGGTTGATTAATTTTCCTGATTAGAACTTAATCACCCATTTATTTTTTGGCTCAGTAATCTTTTCAAAAAAATGTTGTTATCATTTTTTTCCCCGGGGGGTGGTGTAAACTGATAAGTCCAAATTTAAGCAAGGGCAGTAATCGTTATGAGTCTCGGATGTACAATAGATTATAGTGGTTGTTCCACTTGAACAGCTGTTAATTTATTTAAAAAATATATGAGTGTATCGCATTCGAATCTTCGAGATTCAGAATGCTTGTCACGGTGGCAGAGTTCCACGTGAGATTAATTTTCTAAGCTATTTTTGAGCTGTGAGCGAAAGTTCTCGGGAAGCCCCACGGATGTGATTGGCCGGGGTGTTCTGGGGGAGAATGTTTTTGGAGTCAGTGTGTACCGGGCGAGTGCACTGGGGAGATGTAAAGTGTTTTTCAATGTGTACCAGTGTACAGGCATTTATGCTGAGATATATTATGTGTGATTATCCCAGATGAGATGTATTAGTTAAGGAGATGTTTCTTAGGCGTTGGAGTATACAGGCCAGTGTTTAAAGATTATGTACATTTTTTGAAGGTCTGTGTCCTGGGCGTGACTGGAGAAGTCAGCCCAGTGTTTTCTAGGGAAGCCTGTACACTGCTTGATATGTCGACTTATATTATGAGGCCTATTATTTATCAGCAGTCTTCTAGATGGATTAAACTGCGTTGAGACGTCATATATTGGTGAGGCCTATTATTTATCAGCAGTCTTATGTACATGAATTAAAGAGCGCTGAGACGTCAAATATTGGAGGCCTATTATTTACTAGTACTGCAATGGTCAGCAGTCTTATGTACATGAATTAAAGAGCGCTGAGACGTCATATATATTTGAGGCCTATAACTATTGGCACTGCGTTTGCCAGTAGTTCTTCTTGATGGATTATTGTTATTATATAATGTGGATCCTTTTTTGGTATGCTATTATGACCTGTGTAACATGCTGTACTTCGTCTACGTTATTGTGACCGTGTTGTGGTGTAATAAAACTGTTCATTAACTGTCACAAGGCGTTTAACCCTCCATGACTCGTACGTGAGCTATCGTGGGGTGAGTGACTGTTTCTACACACCCTTCACATATCATACACGGTAACAGCACAGCAATACACCTTGGATAATTAGCCTACATACAGTATGCAACGAACAGACTGGATGAATAGCAGCTTGTATCAATTAGGATATGGAATGGTGATGGAACAATCATACTTTATCAGTTGGAAGGAATACTAGGAATAAGCGTCGTTATCATCCTTCTCGCTCACCATTCCAGAGCCCGCCAGGCGCGTTTCCTGAAGTGCAGCTATATCCACCTGAAGTCGTTTAAGCTCATCATTAATTATGGCTGTCTTCCTTACATCGTTTACATCCTGTAGGTTTTCGGATAGTCCAGTCAACATAGTCCGGACGTTCCAGCATCCCAATCCGAGAGTTTGCTTATTTCTATTTTTTCGATAATTGCTTGGTGCAAAACTTTCTGTCCACAGTTCGGGTTTGACCCTAATCCCCATGCACCCAATGGGGAAAGCAGACAGTGGCGGGACAACACCTTATTGACTGGGGGCTGCCCAGCTTGAAGCGGGCGGTAGCTGTCCAGTGAGATCCTAGAACCTCTCCCACTGTCGGAAGTAGCCCCTGGCGCCATGCCCTACGCCAATTGGGCAAAATGCTTATAACCGGTAACTGCTACTTCCCTTGTTTTGCCGACACCTATAGGGCGAAGCTGGAGTGTCCTCTCCAGGGCGCGAGCTTGGGCACAGTTATATGGAGATCAAGCTGTTGTCCATGCAGCATGTTCCCCCTCTCCACACAGCCGGTAGATCCAAAGGAACGACAGTAGCCGATACAGTTTGGTACCAGCCATGTCGCAGGAGTTGCCAGAATAATGTCGAATCAACATTAGACTGCCTTAGGGACTCCGACTCCGGATTTATCCTCAGGGTTTACTCCCGAAGCCAATTCCATAAATGGATATTCCCGCAAGGCAGCGGTGGTTTGAATTCAGAGTTCCTTCTCTTAGATAAGCTACCAACCAAGGATTACGAGCCCTATCTGCCCGAAGCTGCTGGTTTTAAGGCGCCAGTAGCTCGCCTTTTCCCCTTCTCCCGTCAGTGGAAACAGTTCCGCCGGGCTCAAATTGAGCCATACGTGAAGGCCGGGAGCTGGACTTCGTTGTCAGAGGCTGTTTGAGGCGCGTGCCATAGAAGTATTTTATCTGCAGTGAGAGCTTATCCTCACTACAACTCCCGGCAATAACAACCTTTGGAACTATATATATATGTGAAAATGAAAATGATGAGGAGAACGTGGAAAGAACTTGAGATGATGGCACGTGACAAGAGGACATGGCATGTGTTTGTTGAAGGCCTATGCTCCTTTGGGCGAGGAGGGTTATGAATGAATGAATGAATAGATGAAACTAATAAGGGTATATATCACATTAAAATGAAGTTTTTATGATGATTGTTATTGTTATTGTTAATCACAATCGACCTCACTGCACTCCGGGCAAACTCATAAGTGTCCAGTCTCCCTCAGCAAATGTTGAAGAGTATGAATGCTAATTGTACTTGTAGCACGCGTGTTGTACATACGACTTTTATGATGATTCAAACTGTTAACTGTAGGATATTGTGTTTGCTGATAGATTCAACTATATGACGTCAATTTTTGACGGCAGGTCAATTTTTACCAAAAGTGGAGATGGAATAACAGAAGTACTAAGTACTGACCTCTTAAAGTGAAGATGTTAATACTTTACTTCTAAAAGATTATCTGCTATCGGATTGCTTCTTTTACTATACATTTATATATGAGAATTCCATACATTAAATATTCTTTAGGGAACATTGGTGGTGTTATGTATGGGCAACCTAGGCATTTCCCTAGGGCCTCGCGAGTTTTAGGAGCCTCACGTGAAAATATATGCTTGTCGATACTATATGAATTCATGTAAATGGGTCATCTCAGGTTTACGCTTGTCTATAGCCTCGCACAATTTAAAACTGCTACAGTGAGGGGAAATATCGGAAACAGTAAATGAAGTGATGGTCATAACATTTTGAAGAACTTCTAAACAAAACAGATTCACATTATCCAATTGTTGCAATGCTAAAAATACATGCCATGGGCAGCTTCTTCTTTGTGTTTCTTTGTTTGTTCGTTTTTTAAACAGTTAAGTCAGTTTTAAACAAATTGCTTTAGATGTAAAAATGCTTAAATATAAAGCAAATAGTACATTCTAGAAACAGCCTCCCCCCCTCCCTCCCCCCCTCCCGCCCCCCCCCCCCCCCGCCCCACCGCTCAACAAAAAAACGCACAAAAACAACAAAATAGTCCTTATATTTTCAAATATAATCATTAACATTAAAAACTGTAGCTGTTCACCTTCTAGGAAGCCGGCACCAATCATTCACAGGCTCATGTAGTGGTGGTTTTTGTGGCAATTTGTTATACGTGATGGGGTTGCCAACCTCACGCGCAATCTCACATTAGTCGCCTTGGACAACGTCCTTCTGTGTACAGTTGTCACATCTTTTTTTTTTTTTTTTTTGTCTATTTAAAAGACCCCCGGAACTGTACAGGGGCATTATCAAACAAGCAGAGATAAAAATAAATGGGTTTTTCCCCCGAGCGCTGAAGTGTAACCAACAAATAGGCAATAATCCGTGACTTGGCCTTGCAGAAGTGGACTTTACTAATGATGGACGGGAGGCAACTCAATCAAACTAAATGTTTTATTATCACTGATTGTTTCCCTTAATCAGGACTAAGAGAAACTCGCTTTCTTGCTCACCCATTAATAATACATGTTTATGGACATTGATAATGTTCGCAATTTACCCCTGCCGTTATTAAAAAACAAAACAAATACAGAGAATAGCAGAACGACAAGATGTCCAACAGACTGTTGTAACCAGGGGAGGACTGGCAGTGCTCTAGGCCTCCGGACAATAAGGGTCATCGGCCCGTGACCACCCATCCAGTAGATTAAGCTTGATGCTGGCTAGGGAAGAGTGGGCCCTCGAGTACTACTTGATCGCCCGACTGTTCAGTCTGATCCTGGCTGTAGTTATTTCGTTCATCGAAGCGAACCATTGCTAATACATCTCTTTCTGTTTGTCTTTTATTCTTGTTTTCTCTCTTCCTGTTACTCATTCATTTAATAAATGTAAGCTTATAATAGCGTATGTGTGGCAGAATGGCTAGAGCGCTGGTCTCTCGCGGTACAGATGACGAGTTCAATTCACGGTATCGACACGCTTGTCTACCCAGCTGTAAATGGGTAAGTGACTGTGCACTTGAGTTAGAGAATGAAAAGGCAGTGAAGAAGGGATATTGTCACCCCACTTCTCGATACTGAACATCGTACATGGTATACTTCAGAGATTTTGCGGGATCGTTTCCAGACCACCGCAATAAAGCGAATATCGCAATAACGCCGGTTATACCCATTTATTATTATTTTTTTTTGTTTTGCTTCCCAGTACATATAAAAGCCTAAAATCATGTTTACACTATGTCTTTTAAGTGCGCAATAGTACTAGTCTTAAAAAACAAACAGTGTATTGTAAAATTGAAAATACTTTATTGCTAAAAAAATATTAATCTTCACCATCTCAGCCTTCAGCGAATCGTAAGTTTTTTTGCTGGTGGAGAGCCAAAATCTACCGAAAGAAGAAGGCACGTTCTAATAAAAAAACATGAATAATTTGAAAAAAAGCGCAATATATGCGAAGCACAATAAAGCAAAGCGCAATAAAGCGAGGTATACCTGAATAGTGAAGTCTCTAACATTTCACACCCTACAGCAGTATCTGCTATGCGACTTCAAAGAAGCTTATATTCAAACATCTCCATTCATTCTTTGATATCTCTTTTTGCTGTCTATTGATCATGGGACTACTACTGTAGTTGATCCCTTGCAGGTAGTCTGCACGAACGCATGCATGTGGTTTCACGAGATGAGGTTACCAACCACATGCAGTATTATCCACTTATTTCTTTGTTAGTGCGACTAATAAGCCTCACATGTAACCAGCAACAAATTAACATTCTTTAACAAAGTCCTTATCGATGTGTACTCGATCTCCTCCTACCCTGGGGAACTCCAGAATAAGGACTACCATTTAATGCTATCAACACGTTTTCTGTCTTATTATACTATCAAGTGTCTTATCTAACGCCAGTGTTGTCTTCTCATCTCTTGTTGTACGCTTACTTACTTACTTACTTAGTCGTTCCCCTTCTACCGTGAGGTGTAGAGGTTTGGAAGAGAGCGCCAGACTATCATATCGGCTGTCTTCCTCCTGGCCTGGTTCCATTCTAGTCCTCGGACCTTCAAAGATTGTCTAATGTTGTCCTCCCAGCGGTCTCTGGGTCGTCCTGGAGGTATGGATCCATGGCTCTTTGTTTCCCACGCTTGTCGTGGTAGCCGACCTTCTCCCCTTCTGCAGACATGGACAAACCATCTTGTCTCTTGTTGTACTCAAACTTAACTAGTTCTCGTCATCAGTTCTACATTAGTGATCTTGTCAAATCATTTCTGACCTTTTGTTCTTTGCTATCACACACTTATGTAAGACTTTAAGTTCTTAGTTATCGTTTTCAGCACTGCCACTCCTAAGTGGATTCACCTACATCTAGGTCTTTTTGGTCCCGTCTATGTGACATTTTCCTTCATTAGTTGAAGACTGCCAACTAAATCAGCTTTCATTTTTCAGTTTTTCGCCCAAAGTAGCTTTAAAAAAGCCAAAAGCAGCCCAAAACAAAACCGCCTAGAGTAGCCCAAGTCGCCCAAAAAAGATCCCGTTACACGCCCATTGAGGCATATTGGGAATTGGTGTTAAGCCCAGATTTTCTTAACCTTCGGCATAAGTCGCCCAAAAGTAGCCCAAATTTCAAAATCTAGGTGTGTTTTAAGGTCCTATCTAGGATTTGTATAAAATACAGAGTGGCAATACAGGTTGCTTTTATTGTTCTAGAACAAAGGTAGGTAACCGTGGAGCTATGCCAGATTTTGTTGTAGAGGGATGTAATCACCCTTAGAATGGTATTTTGTACCTTTATGAGAATTTCATAGCTCAGAATGTCTTTTCCGGATGTGGTATTGGTTTTTCCTGCTAATACTCTTTCTATTTCATCTACTGTAATGTCTGCATTTAAATAATTAGCGTCTGGTGTGCTTTCCGTATTTTCGTCTTTTAATTTTTTTAACAGAGATTTCGCCAATTTATCTCTGCCTTATCTAGACTGTCTATTGAACTATCCTGATAGAAGTATTTAGCTAGTGTGTTAGCTTTTTCTCTATCTATTTCAGTTCTCTCTGGGATTTTAATTGTTGGGATTTCACATTCAGTCATATTGCTCAGCTAAATATGCTGAAATCTAATTAAATATGCATGTTCTGCCCCAAATTTACACTCCACTTAAGTGAGCAAACACTACCAAAAGTAAAAAAAAAATTCGCGTAGAGTAAAGTCCCTTGATAATAGAGCAGACGACAATTTCTAATGCTAGTGGCAGAAAATGGATACAAAGTCAAAGTGTATGTTAATTTCACAGCTTTGGAATGAAGGAAATCAAACATGTTCCAACATTTCTAAAACCTTGAACATTCCTGAGCGGACTGTCTACAGAGTTGTGAGTAAATTAAAAGCTGGTAATGGAATCGAGCGAAAAGAAGGTAGTGGGGGGTCAAGAATTTTGGACACAAAGGACCATCGGCGTCTCGCCCAAATCGTTCGGGCTGGGCCAATGAAGAGTGTAGAAAACATACGGCAGCGCATGATCGATTTGGGAAACCCAGAGGTATCTAATGCTACTGTCAACCGGGAGCTACACAGGATGAATTACACAAAAAAGCGGGTAATTTTGTCACCATTTCTCACAGAGACTCACAAACAGATGCACTTGAACTGGTGCCACGAACACCAAAATTTGTCATGGGACAATGTGATTTTTTTCAGATGAATGTTCTGTTTGGTCTTATCCTGCTCAAATAAATATTTGGATTAAAGACTCTGTAACGCCTGTGTACCAGCGACCGAAACATACCCATAAATTCCATCTTTGGGGAGGGGTGGCAGCAAGAGGTGCCACCCCACTGTGTGTTTTCACAGGAATTCTCACGAAAGAAAGGTACATCGACATACTAGAGGGACACCTTCTGCCATTTATGCAGGTCATGTACCCCGATGGGTGCACATTTCAACATGACAATGACTCAAAGCATTCAGCTCATGCCACCAAAGCATGGCTGCAAGAGAAGAATGTGATAGTGCTGAAGTGGCCCAGCAACAGTCCTGACCTAAACCCAATTGAAAACGTTTGGGCACTACTCAAGAATCATTTTAAAAAGAGTGGACTCAGAGATGTTGAACAATTGAAGAAGGTAGCTGAAAATTACTGGGACAGTCTGACTCACAATTACCTACAAACATTTGTGGGAAGTATGCCTCGTCGCATCCAGGCTTGCCTTGCTGGAGAAGGCAACATTATATTGTACTGAAACCACTG
>JAMPIV010009531.1:0-57500 GCA_024509875.1 Oreohelix idahoensis | reverse complement strand
CTTGTGCACTTCTTTGTGTGGAAAAAGTGTTCCTCCAATGCCAGGTTGTTAATGCTGCAGAAGCTTATTAGTTTTTCCTCATTCTCGTTTACTGTTCCCCTGCTGCATTTCCACATTACTCTTTCATTATAAGTATTGTATGTAGCAACTTTCGCACTGAGGTCTTCCATTACTATAATAAGATCTTTCTATATGCCGTTTCGATTTCCTTTTGTAGCTGTTGATAGAAGCTGTCCTTGACCTCTTTATCGCTGTCATTTGTTGGTGCATAGCATTATTGTGGTGTTGGTGAATCTCCCTCTCAGTCTTGTTCGTATTAGCCTGTTGTTGATGGGTTTCCATTCCAGTCATGACCTTTCTTTTCATTTCTTCAGGATAACGGCTTTGCCTTCATGGTGCTGACCATCCTCTCTACCAGAGTAAAGAACGATATCTCCTATAGCTGTTTTTATTCTCCCCGCCCCGGTCCATCTGCTCTCACTTATTCCCAGGATATGTAATCTGTAGTTCCTCATCTCTGCTGTGATCTTCCTCAGCTTTCCTGCCTAATTCATGGTTCTGACGTTCTAGAATCCAATTCTAGTTTCGTGTTTTGCGGTCGGGCATCCGTTTTCATGCCAATAGCTTCCTTTCAGCTTTCACCACTGACAGTCAAACGAGCCTGAGACTCAGGATGTCCTTCCCGCGTTGAAGTTTTTTTTTTCATTTATTGCTGTTTCTGTAATTGTTCAGATTTTTTACATAGGCAGGGGTGTCGGCCCTGCGCTAAAACCCCCAACCTGGAGGACCAGGGTACAAGCTTTTGTCTGACCCTTACCCACACAGACCTGTCCAGCTTGGTTGAACCTACCATGAGTAAAACTCCCCGCTGGCATAGCTCTGTGGGTTGTCAGGGTACGCAAGCTGCCATAACGCTACAAGGTAAACGTACCATTGATGGCAGACGCTGGAGCAAAAACGTATGCTAAGTCCTTCTGCTACATCCCATCTTTTTCATTCTCCATGTTTCACAGCCATACAATAAGAATAACTTGACATTTGAGTTGAAGATTGACAAGCAAATGAAGTACGAAAACTATGATTTTGGACTACAAGGAAGGGCTAGAGAGGGTAAAAAGACAGCATTGAAAAGATAAAAATAAAATAATACAGGATAAGTGATACAGCAGAATACTTTTACAAAATAATATAAAATATAACGATAGTTCATTGTTATTTTGTCTGAATATATGAGGACAACGCCATATAAAGCATTGGGACCTCAAGACGCAGCAATAGAGACCGCAGTCAGCGACTCATAGCTTGACTGCCTGCGTCAGGACCAGCGAACCAGAGCTGGTCAAGACCGCACTTCCTGGTGTCCTGGATTGCAGTTGTCTGAGCGAGTGTGGATATATAAAAAATGCCGTGCAGAAGTCGGATGTGTCGACCGAAAGGTGCAGATATCACAGCTACGTTGTAAACAGACACAACGCAACCACCGTCCTTTTCAGGGCGAACGAAGAAGAAGAAGAAGAATATAAAGCATTATCTTATTTATCCGTTTATTTAGTCTCATCTTTTCCCATCAAAGTTGCAATCTTTTTCATAGCACGTTTCCGATCGAGAACCAAATTGCGCGCTGTAAGTCTACGCGTATTTTTTCCAAATATACGTCTTTTTTGCCTGATTTTTTTTTAAATAGGAATATTCATGCCTCTGTTGCTTTTCGGTGACGAAGTTTCTAGAATTTTTCCCAATTATATTAAGTAGTTCGGGTAAGTATGAATAAGTGTCTTCACGATATATTTAGCCGATGAAGCCTCAAAGCTCATCATAAATGAAGATTCTTTACATTCACGCCCCTATTACCGTGTTTCCTTACTTCTGAAGCAAAATGGAAGTTTAATGAACAGAGAATTTAGCACCGTCATCAGTGCATGAAGCAGAAAGAGAACAATATAATTATGTCCCCGATATATTTTGGCGGATGACTTACTCACTAGGACGTAGTTGTCATGAAGTCCCGTACGATAACACGCCATTACCAACAATTGTGTGCCATTCCCAACAAACTGAACACTTTCATAACAGGCGTTTACTTTCTTGAAATTTCACCATGGACGTCATCAGAATAGTTGAGGTGGAAAAATCCTGAATTGTTCAGTGAGGTAAAACAAACATACAAGTTATTGTGTCGTGCTTCAAGAGTCGGAGAGACCTCATTTCAATTGCCAGATAATTCAAAAGACCATTAATGGTAGTTGTTGAGTCAGCTGCTGGAGTAGGTTTCTAGCTATTGTGAAACGCTTTGGATTTTGAGTTACACAATGAGTTTTCTTTTCTCATCGGTGTTTCTCTGAAGTGCTCTGCCCATCTTGTTTCCAGTGCTGTGATGAAGATATTTCCTTGCTGCTTGAGTCTTCTTTCTTTCTTTTTTCTTTAACTTTTTCTTCTTCTTCTCATTCTCCTTCTCTTTCTTTACTTATCATGCCTAGTGGCATAGGTGATCACGTCTCTCCACAACGTCTTGTCTCTAGTACTATTTATTTATTCTGTTGTAAACGTCTTTGCATGTCATGATGTCAAACTGTCCAGTATTTCCTCTCTGTGTCGGTCCCTGTATTTGTGTCCATCCATCTCTCTCGTTGCCACAAAATAAACCAGTTTTCTTTTTTCTCCTTACATGTCCACAGAAAGTGGATTGCTTCAGAGAGTAAGGAAAACAAATTGAAAAAGAAAATGGTTTTCTGTTTTAAATGTCAGATTACCATTTTATAATCGGCTGCCGTGCCTGAAAATTTAGGAATATTGAAACTCAAAACTTGCATTATGTTGAATTTATTTGTCTTGATCTTCTTTCAAACATTTATCATGTTAAGTTTTCTCTTCTTCTTCTAAAAAATAATATTTAAGATGCATGTGAGAATAAATGGGTTCTGAATGGAAGACGAGAGAAAGGAAAGAAGTGCAGAATGTTAGACGGGCCTGCCTGCCCTATTCTAACTCTTTTTGAAAATAAACGTCCTTCGTTAGTTCGTTTTTCCTCTTCTTCAGGTACCATACCTGGTGTCGCAGCTGTTTGGAACAGAAGCTTCCAGCTAACAAACATAATTCACGCAAAGGTGAATACAGGAAACATATATAAGTTGGAAACAACGAAAGACGGAAACAACCTGCAAAAATGTCGCAAGGTATGACGACATGGTATGAACATGACAGCCTATACTCTACTGGAAGCTAGAAGATAAAGAAGAAAAACATTGAATTTAAATTCCTGCTTTGATTGTGATAACATAGTTCAAGTATAGATTTGTACTGTCTTTGTGCCATCAAATCCTATCACCGTACCCAATTCTTAACGCTTTGAAAATAAAGTTCATTCGTCCGTTCATCTTTTTAACACTCCTGTGAAGAATAGTAACTTTTTATAGAGTGTTTTGTTCCGGTTTTTTTCCCGCGTTGTCGACTCGTTGTTTTACAAATTTTAAGGAGCCTTTTATTCTTGACATTTTCTTTGGGCAGGCTTGTCTATCTTTAAGTAACCTTTTCCTTATCTCAGACAGAACATTGTTTCGTTTATGGCTACTTCAGTTTCTCTTCAACTGCACATTTTCTCTTTTTTTTTCCTCTGTTTCTTCCTTAAAAGACTGTACTGTGTACATAATATATGAGCTGTTCTTCTGTAAATGACAGCTCTTGTCTAATATTTTCTCTTATTGTTTCTAATGAGATCCTTCAAATTCATTCTTTCCATCTTTAGATGGATAATTATTATTTTTCTGTTTATTTGTTTGTCTGTTTGTCTGTCTATCTTTCTTTTCTTCTTTCTTTCTTCTCTTTTACTCGTGTGTACACTTTCTTGGACACGCCATTGGAAGAGCAAACGTTGCAAAATGCGTTAAAATACGCAAATTTAAATAAAAAGCATACAAACAGCGAAAGAAGTACTTTGAGGCCATAACCACTTGACATGGGGTAGCGTTGACATATAGTTGCTACATGACGTCAGACACAATGGACATAGAAGGAGAATGGCTCCAACCCCAGCACGGAGGGCACTGGATAATGATGATTGGAATGTGATGACAATGGTACAATTCTATTCCCTATCATACGTTACTTGTAGTTAATCTTATCTGTCTTTCATTTCAATTCTTCACACCACACATTCTTTTATGTTTTGGACATACGCCCTAATATAACCGACGGACCATGTGTCTAGGTTGAACGGGACGCCTCGCCAAGACTAGGCACAATTTTAATATTTTTTTGAAATCTTTCATTTAGTATCTGCATCGACAGAATAGAAGGAATGAAATAGTAATGACAAAATAACCATGTTGAAATGATTGAAATAGCCAAATTGTCGCCGATGGAGCATGGGGTAAGGAGAAGACGTTGATGAGAAATACGATAGACTTTAAGAAAACCAGTTGAATGTATTACTAGTGTCATACGGAGGGTTCATTGTTTTATTTTGCTCGTCTGAGTATATAGAGTGGATGTCGACAGTTACGTGAGAAGGTATAAAAATAGATATTTTCACAGGTGGTAGAATTGAGGAAAAATCTGTCTCTGGAGAATTATGAAATTTCTTCCAGCCTATCCGTACGACTGTACTTTTAGAGCAAGACAGCTTTTGTCTCCCTATCCAGAATAGATAAGTTAATCTACACACACAAACACACAGCTATGTGACAACAAGACACACACACACGTGAAAAACTACTTATAAATGAGTATGGGTCTGACAAACACACCAAGGTAAGTGTCTTTGTAGTTTATTATTATTTAAACTTGACAACATAAATATCTAAAGAAAGATCGAATAAAATCAGATTTACATACTTATGAAATAGCAGAATAAATGCGCCCTCCCCTATGGAGAAAGATTCCAAAGTTAATTACCCAAAGGTCGAAGGTTAGAACTATGTTACAGAGTAGACAGTAAAGTAAACAAGTTCCTACTATATGTTACCCAGTAAAGTAAACACGTTTGCAAATCCAATGTTGGTAAATTCCCTGAAAACTAAGAAACATACTCTCACACTCTTTCAAGCAGTGGCCACACACTCACTCTTACCTACTCTTGGTGATATCCCTTAGAAATACAATTATCCCTGAATATATATATTATCCGGTTCACTTCCCAAATTGGCGCCAGTTCATCCTCTAACAAACAAAGACTAGTGAGGTGAAAGCCGAATCTTGTGTTTTTGTTTTCTGGATGAACAAAAGGTCACCGCCAACAGTTGATGTAGGAACGTGCTCTTGAGGTTCACAGTTAAAAGAGGAAAATACTTCCAGTTTTGGGAAACCTCTGGTTGCTAACAAAAATGTTACAAATGATGATGATGATAATTCTATCGGACAACTCTATGTTAGAGCTCCGATTCTGCACAGCGTAAAATCTGAATAAATCCTGTCGAAGATTTTCGATAGGAGAATTAAGACTTGGGTTGGTCCCTTCTGAATAGCTTAGAATGAGTGATAGATACAGTGAGAGCTGGTGAAAAGCAATAGAATTTCCACACGTAAGATGATAGAATGTGATATAGAGGCTGTCTTTGAGAATCGAGATAATCTTCTCTCTCTCACCTATCTTCTACGACCGCTTTTAAAGTGTCAGACAGTCTAAACCACATATATATATTACATAAATCTCTATCTACTCACGAGCACGCACATATACGTGACGACAGTTAAACACACAGACGTGGGAAAACTATAACAATGATATATATTGTTGCGTGATAAATTCTCGCAACATCATTTTATTACAATATCTATTTTATAACGCAAGGGCAACAACTGCTTGAAATTTATAGTTACTTTTCTCGGTAAGCATTTGTCTTCTCGCGTTGGTATCGAATGCAGTTAAGTTTGAGCTGTGGTCATTTTGCGCTGGACTGCGCATGACTTGTCTTGCTTATTGGTCGATCGGTTTCCGCCCACCACTAGTGGAGTGAGCGATTTGGAATGGCGAAAGAGATGCCTCGTTGAAGAGGGGATCTCCGCTATTTTTTGTTCTGTCAGGGATGTGTAGTCCTCTTAATGGATATTTCGTTTATTCGAGATAATACCTCTAGTGTTTCCCACATGTCGGGTGGCGTGATATTTCTGTGTATTTCATGAAAGCAAGGTAAATTGACTTTTTCATTAACTCTATCGATTTTTGGTCGTGAACGATTTCTGGTTCATAGCCTGTCTTCGAAAGTCGTCGTCACGAGATGTTTTCCTAGCTCACATGTCGCTGTATTGTGCTGCATCGGTTGATGCAGGTCCCAAGGACTATTACTTGCTACTTGATTACCTGAACTAGGTTTGAAAAACCTTTGTTATCTAGAGGATATTTTTGAGGACATTATTTATACTTCGGCAGACGTGTCTGTCTTGCTGAAGTCAAACTAAGGAGAGTGAACTGATATCATACATCTGGTTATCTCCTGGCTGTTATAGAAAAGGATGGAGTTTTTCACCTGACTACATTTACAGCACTATGAAATATAACATGCATCTGACTCATCATTGTAATGCTGTCTACCGTCTATTGCTGTATTGAATGTTTGCTGTGATAATGACTGTTTGATGTGTCTACTACACATTTTGTCAATGTGGTCGGTCACTATAAATAATGGAAGAACAAACGTTCAACGGCTGTTTTACAAGAATCATTGACTTTTACATGTCGTGAGTTTAACTGACGTCCGTATTGTGATTGCCTGTTATTTTTGTGATGCATTGTTTGAATGAAACATCTGCACAACTAACTAAAAACCAGGACATTCATTGCAAAAGGAATCATTTGGGGCCTATATATATAGCTACATGTTGATTATCGCAAATTTGACAGTGACCTAACACGTTTAAAGTTCGAATGCTGGACCCTTGCCTTTAATAATGAAGAAAAACGTTCATTATCATTTAAAATCTTCTCACAACACCAAAGAAATACATCAAAGAAAAACATATACAAATAGTCATAAATTCAAGAAAATACTACAAGGATGATAGCCCGTTAGAATCTTACTCTAGGTTTAGCCCACAGCCCCGTTAAGAGAACAGATGATGGCTCAAAGAGTTATAGATACATAGGGTTGAGTCTAAGAGGTTTCTTTCTTTCTCGTAAATGTATGAACAGAGTTGGATAATCTGATTTAACCTAAGAAAAAGAAACTCTAGCAGTTGTAACTAATTCTGCAGATTAAAAAGTTAAGACAGCAAATGGGTGACAATATACACCGGTAAAATAACACTCAGACCTGCTTACACTCATTCATTCAGCCATGGCCATGTGCTCTCAGTTATACTTACAACTTTGCTCGCTGCCTCTGGGAACATAATAAATTCTAGGACCTTCACACAGACCCGAAAATGCAGTCATCGACCAAGAAGTCCCCAGTTCCAAAAGACGTACTGAACTCTCCGTCTCAGGGAACGATTCCTTGGGTGTTCTAATTTTTCGAATGTCTGATTAAGTCACATAAATTTTGTCCAGGCACGAAAGTTAGCAGAGCACAATGTCATTAGCTTTGGTTTCTAGAATTTAAGGAATGTCAGATCGGTGTCTATTTTCAGGAAGGTACTATACTTGGTCACCACAATACTAGGCAAAAACTCTGTCGGAATGTTAATGTTATTTCTTGTAATATTCACGCCGCCAGGCAGAAAATTTACGTAGAGTTTATGAAAAGAATTTAAGATCTGGCGCAAAGGCCCCGTATTGATCATTACAGTCTTTGAAACCCGTTAGTGGGATATAGTATATCTGTCTAACTCTGTTGGCATATGCACTGTCAGACCAGTGTTACTTGAGAAACCCACGTGGTTCAAAATAAGGACTGTCTATTTCTTCACAAATATGAAACTCTTATTAAACGCCGGTAAAGTTCGGGTCACCCCAGTATTTCCTGAATAAAAGGAAAAGCACATATAAATCATTTACATATTATGTACTCAATATAACTTACATTTTAAACAGCAAGCCGACCGCTTGACTTATTATTTAAACTTCCGGTGAAATAACTTATATTTAAATCAATCATCCGGAATTAGGAATATCTGCGTATTCCGTCAATATTCACTGATGTCGCATCTAGCATTTATGAGTTAGTTTTGAAAAAAATACTCGACTGAGTAGTTAGCAGTTAAATTAAATTCATTATAGCTACATGTCTGTTACGCTAGAAATATAATTTATTCTGCTTTCCACTGTATGCGTCACTAGAAAAATAATACAAACTATAAATTAGTTGCTCTGCACCAAATCTAACTAGGGAAATAGCTAAGCGATTAAACACTTTAAACCCTACACACAATACTAGATATATAATATTAATATACCTCGACACAGAATTACTAAGAACTAAACCACTTCGACCAAACTAAAGGCCATCTCTATTAACAGAGATATTTAGAAATCGAACCAAGGCTTGTTCTAGTCTAACTGCGAATTACTGAGTGAAATGAAATAAAGTTTCAAACTTGGGTTAATATTTTAAACCAGACAAAGGAGGAACTATTATTTCGTAGAAGGAAATGCGCTCCCCTTTCAGGCTTTAACGATACGTTTAACACCTAACATGTCGTAACTGCCACCTACTGACCAAGATGTACGCGTGTCAGTTTCAAATCCCAGACAGCCTATCTCCAGTGCGGATCGATTTTTCACGCTACGCCGGGTTTTTCTAACGAAAAACCTCATGCGTTTCTGCAAACTGTAGACAGCTGTCTCGTTCCTGCACTGTGAGGATGCCGGGTTTGACACCTTACGCTAGTGTCAGGTGAAAAATGGTAGACCAAAAGTCTGCTCTTTAGTCTGGGTATGAAACATAATCACACCTTTCGTCTACTGACATCTATGTAATAGAATCACTATTGCGATTCTCCGTTTAGAGAAAAGAAACAGGTAAAGTTAAGGAATAGTATGCAAAATATATTTCGCAAACGAATGGATGCAAAATATACAGGAAAAGGAAATAAAAAAGAGATAACAAAATTAAAGAATTCGGGTGAAAGAATAGGAAGACGCTATAGGCAATTTAATGATCAAAACCTACGTGACGAATCCGCTTGAATACGACTGTCAGAAGTCGGGAACAATAATGTTATTTTGTACACCCCAGTGAGCTGGTAAAATTGGAAAAAATATATGGGTTTTGTAATTGCAGTTAAACTTATAAGTTAAAATGTTTCTCATGTATCTTTGGCAAGTACACGTTTTATAAATGAAAAATCGGTACCGCTCAAACCAAGCAGAGAAACAAGTAACCCAGAAAAACCAAAAGTGAAACAACAAACAAAAATCCGCTGGACGCTCTTGTGATCAGGTCTGCGAAGAATGTAAGAAACATTCATGGAGGAAAAAAGGGCTAGTATGCTATGAAACTATATATACACACAGACAGGGACAAGACTATCTCTCCTCCGCTCCGTCAGTCCTGATTAAACTTAAAACGGCACAAGATTGTTCCTTATCCTATCAGTTAGACTTCGCTAGCGCTGAGTTTAGGTCGGATGGAGTTATGCAACCTCTTCCGCCCCCTGCTCGCGCCGGCTGTCAGCGTACAATGTGAATTATTATTTAATTATGTCCATACGCGCTACCTAAACAATGATCGCCTGTTATTAAATAGCTATTAAATGTGTCAGCGTCTGTTAGTCATCGTATGGTATTAAATTAGGAGGCATTTAAAATAAATACTCAAAGTGAAATATCGTGAATTCTTTACTATCACTATCAGACGTTTTATCATATATGTTAAGTCAGCTAAAACCACCACTTCTCGTGTGAGAAAGCGTGTGGCGAAAATTAAAAGTTTAATTCTCTGGTATGAAATCGCTACATGTTATTTTAGTTCACTGGGTTTTAACAGCGAGAAAAATCTAGGTGAATTATAATGGTAATAGTTAACAGTTTAAAAAAAACACATTAGCCTATTTTTATTACCAGAAAATCAGAATGAAAAATCTCCACGAATGCTAATGACACATTTCCACTGAATGGTTCTAGCACTGCGTGCTTTGAATATTCAAAAATTCTGGGTGACACTAATCGGAGGTTTAAGAAAACACAGTTTATTTATCATTATATTTCTCTGATCTATAGATGTTGTTAATTTTCGCGCTACTGTGTGTAACGGAGAATCAGAAACAGAGCTACAAGATAAAGGCTTACGGTCGGTCTTTCGTCGGGCGCTTTCGACCGGCATCAAAAGACTAATTACGTGTAACGGGGTTATTGAAGGTTTTGCCCGCAACTCGACATCAAAGCGTTCTCGGAGAATTTTGGATTTCCCTTCGTAGACTTCAAAAGATTCTGTGGTTTCTTACGTGCGGTCTGTCAGGTATCGTATGATTGACAGATGAGCTCGCGTGAGAAGACGAGGTAAACAAACCTGATTCGCTACCTGTTATGACGGGCAGGTCACGAAAGTTTGTAAACACTTCGGTTGCCTGTGTTTAAAGAAAAGAGTCGGTGACGAAAAAGTAAGCTTGTGTGAGTAAAGACAGGCAGTAAATGCATAGTTTTCGCTAGCAAATCATAGAGCGCTACGAGGTTACAAAGACTGTCAGATTACTGTCAGCTCCTTTTCCATTATACGTCACAACTAGCCATTCTCTGTTTTGGAATCTCCGTGATAACAAAAATAGAGGGAGGCCTATCTTAGGGTTTGGTGACCTGGGGGCGAACGACCTGGGCGCTAAGGGCAAGGGAGCGCTGAGCTGGCGAGAAAAGATAAGTATTTTATTAATATTTTTCTCTAGATGCTAGACTTTTTTTTTCATCTCTGACGAAATGTGTCTAGGTCAGGGTTTATTAACCTTTTTTGAGTTATTGAGCTCTTTGATTGTCCGATAACAGCTATGGAGCACTGTGGCTGTCCGATAACAGATATGAAGTACTTTGACTGTCCGATAACAGCTATGGAGCACTTTGCCTGTCCGATAACAGCTATTGAGCACTTTGACTGTCCGATAACAGCTATGGGGCACTCTGACCTTCCGATAACAGCTTTGGAGCACTTTGACTGTCCGATAGCAGCAATGGAGCACTTTGATTGTCCGGTAAAAGCTATAGAGCCCTTTGACTGTCCAATAACAGCTATGGAGCACTTTGGCTGTCCGATAACAGCTATGGAGCACATTGATTGTCCGATAACAGCTATGGAGCACTTTGAATGTTCAGTAACAGCTATGGAGCACTTTGATTGTCTGCTAAGAGCAATGGAGCACTTTGATTGTCAGATAACCGCAATGGAACATTTTGATTGTCCGATAACAGCTATGAAGCCCTTTGATTGTCCGATAACAGCTACAGAGCCCTTTGATTGTCCGATAACAGCTATTGAGCACTGTGATTGTCCAATAACAGCTATGGGGCACTTTGATTGTCATATAACAGCATAGAGCACTTTGATTATCAGATTACGGCTATGAAGCACTTTGATTGTTTGCTTTCCTAGACAATTGTTCTCTGCTTCCCACAGATATGGCTGTAAAACACCAGCTTTTGATGTCAACAGAGACTGAATGAAATTTACTTCCAGTCACCAGTTAGACATTTACCTATACAACGAAATATATGTCTTGTCCCCTGTCAGTGATTATGCCTGTCTCAGAGTCAGTGGGTGTATTATTTTTATCAATTGTACCCAACATATACTGTCGGACAAAAATAAGAACGGCTGTCAGTCTGGCCCTTTGAAAAATTGTCACTGAGAAAGCGTCGTCAGGCTCGTATTGTCAGAGTATATGTGTGTCACAGTATAAATATTATAAAATATTAAGTTGGTCAAGCTGCAGAGTGACAACATTGATACTAATTTAAAACCCGTTTGGTCATGTGACCTGTACGGAAGTCCGCTCGAATTCTGGCGGGGAAAGGCAGTTTAGTTTCTGGCTACCGACCGGAGTGGTCGATGTGTTGTTCCCTTTCAGCATTTTGCTGGGATTATATTGGATGCCATAATTGTTCATTGAGGATGCTTGTCATTTATTCTTGTGGTCAAGATTAGTTTTCATATTTCTAGAACCGTGGTGTAGTTCTAGCAGCAGTTTTCATAGTCCAATGATGAGAAGTCTTTTTTGTATTTAAATATGGCTTTGTTAGATAGCAGGACTTAGCCGGTGAGCGAGAGTCATGATGTGCTTACTCAGTATGACATACCCGGAGTTGTCGGAAGGTACGGGGTTCGAACCCTGGGTAAGCCACTCACGTCTGTTGTTTTTCTGTTGTCCAAGTGTTCTACTTCTTTATTTCTTACGAGTGCCTGAAAACATACCTTTATGTTTGTCTAATATTAAATGACATACCCGCAAGTTTTTGATAACGATAGATTGAGTTGTTGATTATTGCAAGTGATTTTGACATTTCTGTTGCATTGTATTGCATATGTATTTCTAGCCGTGTGTGGCTTCATTGTGTGTGCATAGTTATTAAAGGGAACTTAACCTGTTACAGGTGTTATTATTTATTAATGTCAGCTACTGTATGCTATGGTCGTCCCCTAGTGGTTCGAGTCAAGTGTATGAAAGTATTGATGTAATGAAATCCATAGTGTAAGTAGTTTATCGTTGACAATGTGTGAATATACATATATTTACAGTGTCAGAATGACAGACAATTAAGACGCAGATAATGATGTACTTTTTTACAATAACATAGCATGGAAGGATCAAAGCCGATCAGGCGTGACGGGTGATGGTGAGAGACGGTATGTTTCAAGGTTTTATTGATAGCGCATTCGCCGGATGTAAAACGCATGTTCAAGTTCAACAAACGCAATCATATTCTGCCATTCTCACATAAAAAGATTTATGTTTATAAATAAAAGAATGTGCTAAAGACTACGTTTGTTTTATAAATTATATTTGTTTAAGATAAGAGAAAGAATACAATTTAAAATTATTAAAATATAAATATTTTAAGTAAAGTGCAAAAAATGATCCTACGTTTGCATTATAAATTAATATTAACTGCTGGGAAAAAAAAGACTTGCAATAAATACTTGCCCTAAATATACATTCCTTGTTTCTGGAAAGGTTCTCTCCCGTTACCACAAAAATACCGCAATAATTTCCCCTGTATAAAGAAACGTGCTCACACATTCACTACATAAACAACACGTAAAGTTATTTCCATACCAGATACGGTAGTAGGGATGCGAGGTGTTAGAGACTTCATTATTCAACGTCCAGCTTATGACTGGGTGACAAGGTCTATTCATTCCTCAGTACCTTTGCCTTCATTAAATTTGCGTTGCAATCATTTCCGACAAACCAGGTAGATTATCAAACACATTCAACTTGTTTGAATAATATATCCCCCCTCCCCCCTTTTTCTCCTAGATTAGAAGATGCGTAGGACTGAGTGATACACAATGAGACACAACTATAGTTGTAATTGGTGTAGTAAATAAACTAACTATGAAAATAAACTTTGCGTACCCAAAATTTTCGGATATAAGACTGGCGTGTTAAAGACTCTGTATCTCCACTTCCATCACACAGACAGAGAGGAGAAGCCAGCGAGATATGAGTCAAGAGAGATTTCTAGTATATGGCGTGATTAACAACTCCGCCTAGGCGGGTCCCAAGCCCGGTTGAAAAAGGAGAAGGGCGGCCTGCATGGAGGCCGTTAGGAGGCCGCCCCTCCATCATGGACAGGCACAACAGGCCAATCACCTGTTTGTCTTATAAACATACGCAAAACATAAGAGAGAAAACCGGACTGATTCTAAAGGCGACGAACTGGAACGGACTACGGACGACGACAAACGGAACATGGAACACAAGAAGTATTAAAAGGAAGGAAGAGGAGCTGGTAGAAGCGATGAGGAAAGCAAAACTAGAAATCCTGGCTTTAACAGAAACAAAGAAAAAAGGACAAGGAGTTATGGATCTCGATGGCGACACGCTGCTCTACAGTGGCGTCCCCACATCTGAAAGAGCTAAAGGGGGCGTGGGTTGTTTTGTGGCCAAAAACTAAAGGGATAGTATCAAGGGAAAGAACTTTGTCTCGGAACGCATTATGGTCCTAACACTGAAAGAAGGAGAAACCATAGTCAACCTTGACATTGTGTATGGGCCAAATGAAGATGAGCATGCAGAGGTCAAGGAGGAATTCTTCGAGCTGCTTCAAAGGACAGTGGACGACTGCCTATATGAAATTATCATGCTCGGAGATTTCAATGCCAGAGTTGGAAATGACCATGCTAGATGGGGTGGAGTTATCGGAAGATATGGAGAAGATACTCACTGACTGTCAGGGGCGCCGCGGGTGGGGGTGTATTTTTTCGTACTTAGCTGTAAAGAAAACACAGAGCTATGGGACATTTCATTTTTGATGTTTGTCAACCTGCGTGAACCCGGGAGAAATTTCACTTTTGATGTTGGCCAGCCTTTGAAGTCCCGTTCTCCCGATCCGCTTATCAACTTTTCCTCGCATTCTCCTCGCGCGACCATAGTAGGTAACCCGGTAATTTTCTGTTTTCAAACGTTTTTGATTTTGTTGTGAGTTTGATATAAACTATGGAAAGATTTTTTTTTTATTTGGCAAGTGTTAGTAAAAAGCGAGAACGTGTTGAGTATGACAATGAAAGTGGTAATGAGGAAAGGAAACGTAAGTATAGAAAATACGACGAAGGTTACTTAGATTTATGTTTCACGTGCACTCTTGTGAACAATGAAGAGCGTCCACAGTGTGTTTTGTGTTTCAAAGCACTCTCTGTCGAATGTATGCTGCCTAGCAAATAGAATCGCCTTTAAGAAAGTGTTCATAAGAATGACGTGGGCAAACCAAGAGAATATCTCTCTAGAAAGCTGAGTCAAATGAAAGAACAAAAATCAGCATTTTCTAAGCAGGCGACAATCTGGAGTAAAGCTCTTCTAACGTCCTTCAAGGTAGCATACCGGGTAGCAACATGAAAGAAACCACATACGATTGCAGAAGAACTCGTTTTAAAGAGTGTTATTGATATGGTGTCAATTATGGTTGGAGAGTCCGTGGGAAAACAGCTTTTGCCCATTCTTTTGTCGGACAGTACAATCAGCCATCGAATTTAAGATTTAGGAGAGGATCTTATTGAACAGATTATAGAAAAAATGAGGGGGAAGGACTGTGCTTTGTAGCTTGATGAAGCCACTGATAGCAATAGAGATGCTCATTTAATCTGTTATGTGCGGTTTGTTGATTAAAAAAAACGAAATGGTGGAAGATTTTCTGTTTTTGTAAGGACATAAATAAAGGTACGACAGTCAAAGATTGATTTGAAATTGTGGACAACTTCATGGCGGAAAATAAAATAGACTTGCTTCATTGTGTTGGTGTGTCTACAGATGGTGCTCGTTCAATGTCGGGCTGTTACAGTGGAATACAAGCGGCAAAGCTCCTGATGCTGTTTGAACCCATTGTATTATACATAGGGAAGCACTTGCTTCACAGTATTTGAGTGTTGATTTGAATGAAGTCCTGCAAACTGTCATAAATACGGTGAACTTTATTAAAACTCATTGATTTAGATTTTTCAGTAAAATGTGTCACTATATGGGTGTTGAGCATAAGTCTCTCTTATTTTATAGCAGCACTTGATGGCTTTCCATAGGAAATGTATTATCGCACTTTTTTAAACTTAGACCGGAACTCTATTCTTACCTTGAAGAAGAAAACCATGTCAGTGCTAAGTGATTTCTTGACACTGACTTCCTGTTAAAAGTTGCATACCTCTGTGATCTTTTTGAATAGTTGAACTCGTTGAATAAGTCTCTGCAAGGAAGTGAAACTCATTTGATTCAACGTATTGACAAAGTTTCGGCCTTCAAAAAGAAGCTTCTCCTTTGGAAGAGGAAAAATTAATGAAGGAGGAAAAATGGACTACTTCCCAAGTTTGCAGCTGTTCATTACAGACAATGAAACATATTTTATTGCAGATATTGTTTTTATAATTCAAGGACACTTATCTCAACTCAGTGTTCATTTTGAAAAATACTTTCCTGAAAACTGTGACAGGTTTCCGTTGGTTCAAAATCCATTCAGTAGTGATGCTCCTTCGGACTTCAGTACCGCATAAGAGGAAGAATTGAAAGAACTTTCATCAGACTCTTCACTACAAGCGACGTTTCCATCTATGGCATTTCCAAAATTTTGGTATTCAGTAAAACTGGAGTTCCCAAGCTTGAGCAAGAGAGGACTGAAGGTATTAATTCATTTTGCAACCTCCTATCTCTGCGAGGCTGGGTTTTCAGCAGTGGCTGTCATAAAAACCAAGCTCAGATGAAGACTTGATGTGGTGAAGGAAATGATGGTAGTTGTATCTCAATTAGTGCCAAGATTTGACAAGCTGTGTAACAACAAGCAAGCTCAAGTTTCACACTGAGGTGACTGGTACTTTATTCATCATATTTTTTTTTAGTTTAATACTGTACAAGTTTTTTGTTATGGAGATTAAATCATGAGTGCAGTATATCAGTGAATGATTTTCAGGCAAAAATAAATAAAAAAGTTAGAAAGAAACTACTTTATCTGTGCTGTTTTCTTTTTTATAGTAAAATTTTTCAAAGTGCACTTTGTGTATATTTTTTCTTGTATGTGTAATTTTTTCACAGATTGTCCAATTGCCTTTTTTTAAATTACATTTAAAAATTACATTGTTTAAAGAAAAGTTAGAATAGAGGCTTTTTATGATGGAAACAATGCAGATGGGAATTCCATAAGCCCTCAGTATTTTCCATAGGCAGTCCCTGTGTTTGCTGTCGACAGCCTTTTCAAAATCAACAAAGTTAATGTATAGCTGTCTCTGCCATTCTGAGCACTGCTCTATAATGTTCCTAAGGTGAATATATGATCGGCACATGTTCTTTTCTTTCTAAAAAAACATGCTTGTTCTTTTCTCAGTTTATGGTCAACTGCTTTTGAAATTCTCTGGATGATTATCCTGCCTAGTATTTTACTGGGAACTGAGAGGAGAGTAATTCCTTTCCAGTTGTTGCAGTCTGCAAGGTCACCCTTCTTATGGCAATTTGACAATTATTCCTTTACTCCACTCTGTTGGTGTTGACTCAGTTTCCCAGACTTGTGCAAATAGCGGTTCTAATAGTTCTGCTGCTAAAGATCTACCTTGGTTAAAAACCATATCTGCTTTAAGTTTTCAGAGTACATGGAATTGGACATTAGAGCAAACTATACATAACTGTAATCTCTGCCGAACAAGAGGCTTCTTGTAATTCCATCGATAAAGCGGTGCAAAAATAAATTACATTACGTGTTACTGAATGTTAACTTCAGTTCAATGAAAAGATTGCTTTCCTAACTTATATAGTATAACATATGCAAATTCTTAAACTCGGCATCGTTTGCTAATGAACGACGAGCTCAGCAGCCCTAAGTAATCAACAACAACAATTTATAAAGTTCATTAAAAGAGTAGATTTTAGTTAGCGAATATTAGTTTTCGAGAACAACAGAAACAACAGCCAATAAGCAACAGCCTTTCTTAAATGGATGCTTGCGCAGAATAAAAGGATTTAATTGGTAGGACAAGAACACTTGCGTTAATTGGTAGAACAAGATCACTAGCGTTAATTGGTAGGACAAGATCACTAGCGTTAATTGGTAGGACAAGATCACTAGCGTTAATTGGTAGGACAAGAACACTAGCGGTAATTGGCAGGACAAGATCTTTCTTACTTAGTCGTTCGCCTTCTACCGTGAGGTGTAGAGGTTTAGGACAAGTTTACTAGCGTTAATTGGTATGACAAGATCACTAGCGTTAATTGGTAGGACAAGATCACTAGTGTGGAACTGATGACAAGGACTAGACAAAGCCAGTAAAATAAGAAATTAAAAGAAGACGTTGGCGATGGATAGGACACACATTGAGATAATCTTCTGTTAGCATTACATGACAATCCCTGTTGGGGAATCCCCAGGGTAAGAGAGGTAGAAGAAGACCAAGGAACACATAGAGAAGAGAACTGGAGACAGACATGAAGTGCATGAAGAAGACATGGAAAGACCTTGAGCTGATGTCCCGTGACAAGAAGACTTGGCAGACGTTTGTTTAAGGCCTATGCTTCTATGGAAGTTGAAAGCTGAAAGTAGAAGAAGAATTTTAGTTTCCACTTGGGAACATGGAAAATGTCCCTTTAAACAAAAGTAAACTGAGCTTGTTGATTCCCCTTGTGAGGACTAGTCCGACATTTCCTTCTATCTTCCCTCTTTGTTACCTAGAGATCTACTAAATCGTCCCCTGCAATTTATCGATAGATTGCGATCGACCAGGTACCGAGAGAGAGAGAGAGAGAGAGAGAGAGAGAGAGAGAGAGAGAGAGAGACGCACTATGATCTAGAGTAACCTACACTTCATATAGCCTCATCAGGTCAATAATACTGCTCCAGAAACTACCACATTATGAGTATTTGCTTTGACACAGGCTTCCTTTAAGTAGGTCAACCATTAATAGGTGCCCCATGATCCACAGGGAGCTAAGAAGGCGGTGAGTAAATACATGTGATAGTAGTACCTGGTTACAGCAAGGGCTCGGGTCACGGCGGTCTTGATTTACGGTAACCTGCCGATACGAACGAGCTCAGAAGTCCTTTAATTTTCAATTTCGACTACATTTCTATTACTTTTCACCTACTGTAGCGACAACTGTTGGCTACTTACAAACGACAGGAACCAGTACTGAAGCGGGTGAATAGCAGATATGGGTACGCATTTTAATATAGAAGTGAATGACAATAAAGTCACAGCGTTGCTAGAATCACATGCAAAGAATGAAATAAGCGAGAACAGCCTTTGCCAATCTAAACTACATATGGCAATACTTCTCAGTACAGCACAAACTTACTTACTTACTTAGTCGTTCCTCTTCTACCGTGAGGTGTAAAGGTTTGAAAGAGAGAGCGCCATACTATCCTACTAGCTGTCCTCCTCCTTGCCTGGTTCAATTCTAGTCCTCGGTCCTTAAGAGATTGTCTAATGCTGTCTTCCCAGCGGACTCTGAGTCGTCCTGTAGGTTTGGATCCCTGGCTCTTAGTTTACCATGCTTGTCGTAGTAGCCGATTTTCTACCATTCTGCAGACACAGCCAAACCATCTAGTTGAGACTATTCTACTTGGGTCTGCAAGGGTTGAGTTTTTAGGCCATTACGTATCATTTGGTTGCGGACCATGTCTTTTGTTGTTACTTCAGCCACCTTCCTCGAATACCTCATTTCTGAAGTCATTACAGCACAAACATTAAATTCAAATTATACGAGATTTGCGCACTTTCTGTACTTCTGTATGGTGCTGAATGCTACAGAGTAACAGAATAGGAAATGCCCAAATCGTCCTCTTTCCACTCAACCTGCCTAAGGAAAATTCGAACGACGTTGCTAAAAAATGTTATAAATAAATTGTTGTGCCGTTGCGCGATATTTTCTTAGAAATAAATAAAGCAAGACAAAAAGACAGAAAAAAGACACAAAGAAAGAAAGACAGACAGACATATTGAATGACAGACACTCACATACATGTTATAAAACAATTTTTGTACCAATATTTTCTTAGAATTAAAAAAAGACAAAAATAAACAAAGAGAGAAAGAAAGACAGAAAGAAAGACAGAAAGAAAGACAGAAAGAAAGAAAGACATAAAGAAAGAAAAACAGAAAGAAAGAAAGACAGAAAGAAAGACAGAAAGAAAGACAGAAAGAAAGAAAGACAGAAAGAAAGATAGGCAGAAAAAAAGACAGAACGAAAGACAGGAAGAAAGACATGAAGAAAGACAGGAAGAAAGACAGGAAGAAAGACAGGAAGAAAGACAGAAAGAAAGACAGAAAGAAAGACAGAAAGAAAGAAAGACAGAAAGAAAGACAGAAAGAAAGAACAAAAGACCGAAAGAAAGAAAGACAGGAAGAAAGACAGGAAGAAATAAAGACTGGAAGAAAGAAAGACAGGAAGAAAGAAAGGCAGAAAGAAAGACAGGAAGAAAGAAAGACAGGAAGAAAGACAGGAAGAAAGAAAGACAGGAAGAATGAAAGACAGGAAAAACAGGACAAAAGAAAGACAGGAAGAAAGAAAGACAGGAAGAAAGAAAGACAGAAAGAAAGAAAGAAATAAAGAAATAAAGAAGGAAAGAAAGAAATAAAAAATAGAAAAACAAACAGACAGACAGACAGAAAGATGCAAAGAAGGAAAGAAAGAAAGACAGAAAGAAGGAAACAAAAAAGAAAGACGAACAGAAAGAAATACAGAAAGAAAGAAAGACAGAAAGAAAGACAGAAAGTAAGAAAGACAGAAAGAAAGAAAGACAGAAAGATAGAAAGAAAGAAAGACAGAAAAAAGAGAGGAAGATACACAGAAAGAAATAAAGAAAGAAAGAAAGTCACACAGACAGACAGAAAGAGAGAAAGAAATCAAGGCGGGAAGAAAGACAGAAAGAAAGAAAGAAAGACAGAAAGAAAGACAGAAAGAAAAAAAAGACAGGAAGAACTAAAAAAAGAAAGAAAGAAAGACAGGAAGAAGGAAAGACAGAAATAAAGACAGACATAAAGACAGAAAGACAGAAATAAATAAGAAAGAAGAAAAGAAAGAAAGAAAGACAAAGAGAAAGAAAGACAGAAAAAAAAATTTAAAAACAGCAAGAAGAAAATGAAGAAAGACAGACAGAAAGAAAGAAAGACAGGAGAAAGGAAAGAAAGACAGAAAGACAGGCAGAGAAAAAGAACGACAGAAAGAAAGAAAGAAAGAAAGAAAGAAAGAAAGAAAGAAAGAAAGAAAGAAAGAAAGAAAGAAAGAAGGAAAGAAAGACAGACAGAGAGAAAAAAAGAAAGAAAGACAGGATGAATGAAAGAAAGACAGGAAGGAGGAAAGAAAGACAGAAAGATATATAGAAGGAAAGAAAGAAAGAAAGAAAGAAAGAAAGAAAGAAAGAAAGAAAGAAAGAAAGAAAGAAAGAAAGAAAGAAGGGAAGAAAGAAAGAAAGAAGGGAAGACAGATAGATATACAGAGAGAAAGACAGAAAGATAGGAAGATGGAAAGAAACAAAGAAAGACAGGAAGAAAAAAAGAAAGACAGAAAGACAGACAGAAAGAACGAAAGAAAGAAAAAAAAAGACAGAGAGAAAGAAAGACAGAAAGAAAGACAGAAAGACAGGAAGAAGGAAAGGAATACAGAAAGACAGATAGAAATAAAGAAAGACAGGAAGAAAAAAAAAGAAAGAAAGAAAGACAGGAAGAAGGAAAGAAAGAAAGAGAGACCGACAGAAAGAAAGAAAAACAGGAAGAAAGAAAGAAAGAAAGACAGGATGAAGTAAAAGAAGAAAGAAAGAAAGACAGGAAGAAGGAACGAAAGAAAGAAAGGAAGACTCGAAGAAGGAAAGAAAAAAAGACAGACAGAAAGAAAGAAAGACAGAAAGAAAGAAGGAAAGAAAGAAAGATAGACAGAAAGAAAGATAGAAAGAATGAAAGAAAGAAAGACAAACAGACAGAAAGAGAGAAAGACAAACAGACAGACAGAAAGACACAAAGAACGAAGGAAAGTAAGAAAGAAAGAAGGAAAGAAAAAAAAAGAAATACAAACAGACAGAAAGAAACAAACAAATAAACACACAAAGAAGGAAGGAAAGAAAGAAAGAAAAACAACCAGACGGACAGACAGAAAGAGACAAACAAAGAAAGTAAGAAAGAAAGAAGGAAAGAAAGAAAGAAAGAAAGAAGGAAAGAAAGACTAAAAGACAGATCGACAGAAAGAAAGAAACAAAGAAAGTAAGGAAGGAAGAAATAAAGAAGGATAGACATAAAGAAAGAAAGAAAAACAGACAGAAAGAAAGAAACAAACAAAGACAGAAAGAAGGAAGAAAGAAAGTAAGACAAACAGACAGACAGACAGAAAGAAAGAAACAAAGAAAGTGAGAAAGAAAGAAAGAAAGACTAACAGACAGACAGACAGAAAGAAACAAAGAAAGTAATAAAAAGGAAAGAAAGAAAAAAAAGAAAAAAGAGAGACAAACAGACAGACAGACAGAAAGAAACACAGAAAGAATGACAGTAAGAAAGAAAGAAAGACAGACAGAAAGAAAGACTAACAGACAGACAGACAGACAGAAATAAACAATGAAACAAAGAAAGAAGGAAAGAAAGAAAGAAAGACATAAAGAAACAAAGTATTTCATTAATATAAAAAGTTAAAACAATAAAGCAACCGGAGTAGAGAGATATGGAAGCATGTTTTATAACCCGTCACAGCAGGAACTGATGGACGACCTGTGTATAACCAACCTTCCTCACTGTGTTCATGATGTTTAAAACGGCGATGAATTTTTTCTGTGTTGCCCACTAATTTATTGATAAACCCATCCAGGTTTCTGCTACAATCTTCGCGCATTATAAAGACCCACTGTGTGGATGTTCTTTCTTTGGTTCCCCCGTACCTGTTGCCCAATATTTTCCCCGTCGTTTTTGCTCAACACGTTTTTATTGCTTGAGCATTTTGTGTGTGCTCAGACGCTTGCAAAAGAAGTAGTTATTTATGAGTGTGTGAAAAGAAACGAAAAAAAAAAATGCTTTAGTGTGTTGAAAAGAAAGAATTAAAACGTGGCAATAGATGAAACTCACCGGTATGTTACCGTAGCCCGAAAGGGGGGCAAAAAATAGTAACACTGTACCCTATCATGCATGTCGTAGAAAGCGCTATGGAGGGTTGGGCATGGGGCTGGTTACAACATCCTGTAAAAAAAAAAATTTAAACCACAAAAAACTTCAACAAACATTGACGAGTCAATTAAGGAAAATAAAACACAGCCATGCAAGACAGGGGAAGGTCCTCTCGCAGGGAGGCGTATGATGCAACACAGAGAAAACCGAAAGTAAATAAATTAAGGGGCTGCTGTAAAACTGGTAAGAAATATCAATATTGAGGAAACCTGTTGATAGCATTACAAGGCAGTCCTTGTTCCGGAACCCCCGGGAGAAGAGAGGCAGAGGTAGACCAAGAAGCACATGGAGAAGAGAGCTGGAAACAGAGGGGAAAATGAAAATGATGAGGAGAACGTGGACAGAACTTGAGATGATGGCACGTGACAAGAGGACTTGGCATGTGTTTCTTGAAGGTCTATGCTCCTTTGGGCGAGGAGGGTTATGAATGAATGAATGAATAGATGAAACTAATAAGGGTATATATCACATTAAAATGAAGTTTTTATGATGATTGTTATTGTTATTGTTAATCACAATCGACCTCACTGCACTTCGGGCAAACCCATAAGTGTCCAGTCTCTCTCAGCAAATGTTGAAGAATATGAATGCTAATTGTATTTGTGGCACGCCTGTTGTACATACGACTTTTATGATGATTCAAACTGTTAACTGTAGGATATTGTGTTTGCTGATAGATTCAACTATATGACGTCGATTTTTGACGACAGGTCAATTTTTACCAAAAGTGGAGATGGAATAACAGAAGTACTAAGTACTGACCTCTTAAGGTAGAGATACAGTACAGTTAAGATGTTAATACTTTACTTCTAAAACATTATCTGCTATCGGATTGCTTTTTTTACTATACATTTATATATGAGAATTCCATACATTAAATATTCTTTAGGGAACATTGCTGGTGTTATTTATGGGCAATCTAGGCATTTCCCTAAGGCCTCGCGAGTTTTTGGAGACTCACGTGAAAATATATGCTTGTCGATACTATATGAATTTATGTAAAAGGGTCATCTCAGGTTTACGCTTGTCTAGATCCTCGCACAATTTAAAACCGCCACAGTGAGGGGAAATATCGGAAACAGTAAATGAAGTGATGGTCATAACATTTTGAAGAACTTCTAAACAGACCAGATTCACATTATCCAATTGTTGTAATGCTAAAAATACACGCCATGGGCAGCTTCTTCTTTGTGTTTCTTTGTGTGTTCGTTTTTTAAACAGTTAAAACAGTTTTAAACAAATTGCTTTAGATGTAAAAATGCTTAAATATAAAGCAAATAGCACATTCTAGAAACAGCCTCCCCTCCTCCCTCACCTCCCCCCCCCCCCCCCCCCCCCCTCCCCCCCTCCCCTCCTTAAAAAAACCGCACAAAAACAAAAACAACAAAATAGTCCTTATATTTTCAAATATAATCATTAACATTAAAAACTGTAGCTGTTCACCTTCTAGGAAGCCGGCACCAATCATTCACAGGCTCATGTAGTGGTGGTTTTTGTGGCAATTTGTTATACGTGATGGGGTTGCCAACCTCACGCGCAATCTCACATTAGTCGCTTTGGACAACGTCCTTCAGTGTACAGTAGTCACATTTTTTTTTTTTTTTTTTTTGTGTGTCTATTTAAAAGACCCCCCGGAACTGTACAGGGGCATTACCAAACATGCAGAGATAAAAATAAATGGGTTTTCCCCCGAGCGCTGAAGTCGAACCAACAAATAGGCAATAATCCATGACTTGGCCTTGCAGAAGTGGACTTCACTGATGATGGACGGGAGGCAACTCAAACAAACTAAATGTTTTATTATCACTGATTGTTTCCCTTAATCAGGACTAAGGGGAAACTCGCTTTCTTGCTCGCCCATTAATAATACATGTTTATGGACACTGATAATGTTCGCTATTTACTCCTCCCGTTATTAAAAAACAAAACAAAAACAGAGAATAGCAGAACGACAAGATGTCCAACAGACTGTTGTAACCAGGGGAGGACTGGCAGTGCTCTAGGCCTCCGGACAATAAGGGTCATCGGCCCGTGACCACCCATCAAGTAGATTAAGCTAGATGCTGGCTAGGGAAGAGTGGGCCCTCGAGTACTACTTGATCGCCCGACTGTTCAGTCTGATCCTGGCTGTAGTTATTTCGTTCATCGAAGCCAACCATTGCTAATACATCTCTTTCTGTTTCTCTTTTATTCTTGTTTTCTCTCTTCCTGTTACTCATTCATTTAATGAATGTAAGCTTATAATAGCGTCCGATTGGCAGAATGGCTAGAGCGCTAGTCTCTCGCGGCACAAGGGCTGAGTTCGATTCACGGTATCGACACGCTTGTCTACCCAGCGGTAAATGGGTCCTTCACTATGCACTTGAGATAGGGAATGAAAAGGTAGTGAGGAAGGGAACTGGTCACCCCACTTCTCGATACTGAACATCGTACATAGTATACTTCAAAGATGTTGTGGGTTCGGTTCCAGACCACCGCAATAAAGCGAATATCGCAATAACGCGGGTTATACCCATTTATTTATTTTTTTTTTTTGCTTCCCAGTACATATAAAAGCCTAAAATCATGTTTACACTATGTCTTTTAAGTGCGCAATAGCGCTAGACTTAAAAAAACAGTGTATTGTAAAATTGAAAATACTTTATTGATAAAAAAAAATATTAAACTTTATCATCTCAGCCTTCAGCGAATCGTATTTTTTTTGCTGGTGGAGAGCCAAAATCTATCGAAAGAAGAAGGCACGTTCTAATAAATAAACATGAATAATTTGAAAAAAAAAGCGCAATATATGCGAAGCGCAGTAAAGCAAAGCGCAATAAAGCGAGGTATACCTAAATAGTGAAGTCTCTAACATTTCACTCCCTACAGCAGTATCTGCTATGCGACTACAAAGAAGCTTATATTCAAACATCTCCATTCATTCATTGATATCTCTGTTTGCTCTCTATTGATCATTGGACTACTACTGTAGTTGATCCCTTGCAGGTAGTCTGCACGACCGCATGAATGTGGTTTCACGAGATGAGGTTGCCAACCACATGCAGTATTATCCAATTCTTTCTTTGTCAGTGCGACTAATAAGCCTCACATGTAACCAGCAACAAAATTAACATTCTTTAACAAAGTCCTTCTCCATGTGTACTCGATCTCCTCTCGCCCTGGGGAACTTCAGAATAAGGACTACCATTTAATGCTATCAACACGTTTTCTGTCTTATTATACTATCAACAAGTGTCTTATCTAACGCCAGTGTTGTCTTCTCATCTCTTGTTGTACTCTTACTTACTTACTTACTTAGTTGTTCCCCTTCTACCGTGAGGTGTAGAGGTTTGGAAGAGGGCGCTAGACTATCATATCGGCTGTCTTCCTCCTGGCCTGGTTCCATTCTAGTCCTCGGACCTTCACAGATTGTCTAATGTTGTCCTCCCAGCGGTCTCTGGGTTGTCCTGGAGGTATGGATCCCTGGCTCTTTGTTTCCCTTGCGTGTCGTGGTAGCCGATCTTCTCCCCTTCTGCAGACATGGCCAAACCATCTTGTCTCTTGTTGTACTCGCACTTAACTAGTTCTCGTCATCAGTTCTACATTAGTGATCTTGTCAAATCATTTCAGACCTTTTGTTCTATGCTATCACACACTTATGTAAGAGTTTAAATTCTTAGTTATCTTTTCAGCGCTGCCACTCCTAAGTGGATTAACCTACATCTAGGTCTTTTTGGTCCCGTCTAGGTGACATTTTCCTTCATTAGTTGAAGAATGCCACCTAAATCAGCTTTCAGTTTTCGGTTTTTCGCCCAAAGTAGCTTTAAAAAAGCCAAAAACAGCCCAAAACAAAACCGTCTAAATTAGCTCAAGTCGCCCAAAATAGATCCCGTTACACGCCCATTGAGGCATATATGGAATTGGTGTTAGGCCCAGATTTTCTTAACCTTCGGCATAAGTCGCCCAAAAGTAGCCCAAATTTCAAAATCTAAGTGTTTTTTAAATTTCTTATCTAGGATTTGTATAAAATTCAGAGTGGCAACACAGGACGTTTTTATTGTTCTAGAACAAAGGTAGGTAACCGAGGAGCTATGCCAGATTTTATTGTAGAGGGATGCAATCACCCTTAGAGTGGTGTTTAGTACCTTTTTGAGGATTTCATAGCTCAGAATGTCTTGTCCGGATGTGGTATTGGTTTTTCCTGCTAATACTCTTTCTATTTCATCTACTGTAATGTCTGCATTTAAATAATTAGCGTATTGTGTGCTTTCCGTATTTTCGTCTTTTAATTTTTTTAACAGAGATTTCGCCAATTTATTTCTGCCTTATCTAGACTGTCTATTGAACTAACCTGATAGAAGTATTCAGCTAGCATGTTAGCTTTTTCAATATCTATTTCAGTTCTCTCTGGGATTTTAATTGTTGGGATTTTAAATTTCTTGTTTCCTCCTTTATATGCTTTTAGTTTTCTCCAAACTGTAGTTATTTGTGTCCTATGATTTAATGTTTGACAAAATATTCTCCCTCAATTTTAGTTGTTCTGAGCCTCTTTCTGTCCACCATGGTACTGGATTTTTATCCTTGATTCTTTTCACATCTTTACCTTTTTATGTTGGTATTAAGTGACGACGCATATTCCTGTGTGTTAAATATTTTATTGCTATTTAAAAAATCTCATTTGTTAATCTTTCTGCAAATAGATCTATACAAGAACTCAATTTGTTCTGTGCTTAGTTTCCTTAGTTCTAATTGGAAGGACTTCCAGTTTGCTTTTTTGAAGCTGAATGTAGCTTTAGAGATTTTTGGACTTTATCTGTATTTGTCGTTTAGGCTTATTTTTATGGGCAAGTGATCTGAGCTGGAGTCATTGAGTACTTCCCATTCAGCAGAGGCTAGGTTTGGAGTAAAAATACTTGTATCTACTGCTGTATCTACTCCACTGCTGCATGAGTTCATTCTTGTGATTGAGCCATTATTTAGTATTATTAGCTCAGCACTTTCAATGTAATACAACAGTCTTTTCCCTGCTGGATCATTACTGTTGTTAACCCATGCTTTGTTAAAGGCATTGAAATTTCCTACCAGTAACGTCCTGCTAGTTATTTTCGAACTAATTTATATATATACACACACACATATATATATATATATATATATATATATATATATATATATATATATATATATATATATATATATATATATATATATATAAAATGCTACTGTCCTATGAAACTATATATATATATATATATATACACAGACAGGGACAAGACGATCTCTCCTCCACTCCGTCATTCCTGATTAAACTTAAACGGCACACAGTGGTTCATTACTCCTATCAGTTATATATATATATATATATATATATATATATATATATATATATATATATATATATATATATATATATATATATATTTATTTATTTATTTATTTATTTATTTATTTATATATAGTGGAGCTATTATGAGGAGTAGAAATATCTTTATTTGATTAGCTCACTATTTGTGGTGAAGGAAAGATAGATAATTGATAGTCTCCTAGAGAATGTAGATAATATATGGCAACAGCAAAAAAACTTAATAACTCTCCAAGAAAATTCTCTTAACAAAAGTTTATGCTGGTGATGTAAATACGAAATCCATCACAGAAACTGTGGAACAACACTTAGAGAAAGCGATGGACAAAGAGAACGAAGAATAGACGACCTGTTCCAGGTCTGTATCTCTATCACGGCTATTCCTGAATTATCTGAGACCACTGCATGTGGATCAGGTTGGAAAATTAGTTCTGATAGACTGTGACTCTACCATGCCCCCTTCCTAATCCTGTAGTGGAGGATTAGAATATAGTTGAAATTAAGGTACAGTGTCAAGGATTGGTAAAATGTGTTCTACTGATGAGATGGGTATTAAATTATGACAACAAAACATTTACAACTGCCAAATATGAATGGGACACTACTCTGTATTTATATTATATAATTATAACAAAACGTGATTTTTGCATTAATTCTAGTTCTTCAATTTGAAATAAAATAGGAACATTAATTCAAACTAGAGATCATGTGACAATAAAATTAAACTAAATATATTATAATTATTGTTTTCATTAGATATTAAATTAGATTAGATCATTTTAGACAGGGGATGTATGGATGGTAATTGTATTAATTTTAGAGAAATTATATCATAATTGCTTGTGCAGAGTTTAAATGTATAGTTGAAATACAAGTACCGGTGAGTTGTTCTTCAGTCCCATGAGACTTATCTGCGCTTGGCTGATCCTTTCTTGATGGTTGTATTACTTGCACTATGTTTGTGTATTGCCAGAGAGTTTGGGTTGATTCTCTTTTCCTACAACCCACTTGATCTGCTTGCACGATATGCTATCGGGACAATGTGTTTGCTTTCCTAGACAATTTTTCTCTGGTTCCCACAGATATGGCTGTAAAACACCAGCATCTGATGTCAACAGATATTGAATAAAATTTACTTCCGGTCACCAGTTAGAAATTTACCTATAAAACGAAATATATGTCTTGTCCCCTGTCAGTGATTATGCCTGTCTGAGAGTCAGTGGGTGTATTACTTTTATTAATTGTACCCAACATATACTGTTGGTCAAGACAAAGAACGGCTGTCAGTCTGGCGCTATGGAAAATTGTCACTGAGAAAGCGTCGTCAGGTTCGTGTTGTCAGAGTATATGTGTGTGTGTGAGTGTATATATATATATATATATATATATATATATATATATATATATATATATATATATATATATATATATATATATATTTACAGTGTCAGAATGACATACAATTAAGACGCAGATAAAGATGTACTTTTTTACAATATCATAGCTTGGAAGAATCAAAGCCGACCAGGCTTGGCGAGTGATGGTGAGACGGTATGTTTCAAGGTTTTATTGATGGCGCATTTGCCGGATGAAAAACGTTTTTTTTTTTTTTTTTTAATATTCCTCGCACGAGGTTGCATATTTTTCCTCGCATGAGGTTGCATTGGCCCCTGCCCATACCCGGCTCTGGTCAAGACCACATGTCCCAACAAAAGAAGACCCAATGACACCATGTGTCATTGTAGTGGTCTTCCGTGTTTTCACACAAAGGACCTCATGACATAAATGTCACTACTGGTCCCCGTGTGTAGACACATGATCCCAGCCAAAGGCCAGATATTAGGCCGTGGGGTTTTTACAGCATTATTCATGCTGAGTTTTTCGCCGGATGAAAAACGTATGTACAAGTTCAAGCACCGCGCCTCATCACATGGGCTTCATTATCACGTTGTTGTTGTGTTGTTGTTGTTGTTTTCTTCTACTATGTTGCTGTGATACCCTGTTCAACCTGAAATTTGGTTATAATTGGGGTATATAGGGTGTTTTCGTCTTCACTGGTATCTCGTTCGTAGTCCTGGAGGTGACTGGTCCTGAAAAGGACCACTTGCTGGCTGTCTGGATTCCTCTTTGTCCGTTTGTGGTGCCGTGTCGCTCTCATGGTGTTTTTTATGTCCTGCCTCAACTATCTGGCTCGTTTAGTTTTGTGTGTTTCTACGCTACTAGTTTCTGTTGCTTTTGTCTTCTTGCTCTCCTGTATCTGTGACAGTGCTTTTTCAATTATCGTTGGTAGTAGCTGTTCTTGCGTTTCTGGCTCCTAATGCTCTTTCTTGATTGAGTAACATTTGCTGTACGATGTCGATTTTCATTTTGTCTTTCGTTTCTTTGTTTTGTTCTCTAGTTTTTGTAAGGATATCCTCAACGATCCTTCTCTCTGATTCAATTCTTTTGAGTATTTGTTCGTTCTCTGCCTTTAGCTCTGTGAGTTTGGCGATGTCAACTTCTATCTCGTGTTTGATGGTTGTTTCAATTCTTTTGAGTATTTGTTCGTTCATTATCACTCTAAAAGATTTATGTTTATATATACAAGTATGTGCTAAAGCCTACGTTTGTTTTACAAATTATATTTGTTTAAGAAAAGAGCCAAAATACAATTTAAAATTATTAAAATATAAATATTTTTAGTAAAGTGTAAAACATGCTACTCGTTTCAAATTATAATTTAATATTATCTGCTGGGGATAAAAAGGTTTGCAATAAATACTTACCCTAAATTTCATTCTTATTTCTGAAGAGGTTCTCTCCCGTTACCACAAAAATACCGCAATAATTTCCCCTGCAAAACGAAACGCGCTCACACATTCACTGCATAAACAACACGTAAAGTTATTTCGATACCAGATACGGCAGTAGGGGTGCGAGGTGTTAGAGACTTCATTATACTTCGTCCAGCTTATGACTGGGTGACCAGTTCTATTTATTCCTCAGTACCTTTGCCTTCTTAAATTTGCATTGCAATCATTTCCGACAAACCAGGTAGATTAACAAACACATAAAACTTGTTTGAATAATATATCCCCCGTCCCCCGTTTTTCCACTAGAATAGAAGATGCGTAGGACTGAGTGATACACACTGAGACACCAATATAGTGGTAATTGGTGTAGTAAATAAACTAACTCCGAAAATAAACTTTGCGTACCCAAAATTTTCGGATATTAGACTGGCGTGTTAAAGACTCTGTACCTACACTTCCATCACACAGAGAGAAAGGAGAAGCCAGCGAGATAAGAGTCAAGAGAGATTTCTAGTATATGGCGTGATTAATAACTCCGCCTCGGTCGGTCACAAGCCCAGCTGAAAAAGGAGAAGGGCGGCCTGCATAGTGGCCGTTAGGAGGCAGCCCCTCCATCATGGACAGGCACAACAGGCCAATCACCTGTTTGTCTTATAAACATACGCGAAACATAAGAGAGAATCAAAAAAGACTCTCACCTCATCACGGGAAGACAGCACTATACTAAAACGAGCGTCCTTTTCAGGGCGAACACAGCCGTCGGAATTCACTAAAATGGGTCGCACCAAGCCACAAGCAAAAAAGAGGAAAGTGTATAGAAGCCCTCAAACACTTGTCAGCAGCATCAAACAAGAACCTGCAAAGAACAAACAGAGTCAACCAGATAGCACGATTACTCCATCTACTAGCGTCGTGGCCGGTCCCTCTCAGAAGCCAGAAGCAAACGGTTCTGACCTAGAAGATGAAGACACAGAACGTAAAGAAATTTTGAGAGCGTTACAACAGCTGGAGCAGACGACGGAAAGAATAGAGAAAAGAAAACAGGAACTAAGAACCATGTTGACACCACCACACGTACCCGACTCGTCAGCAAAAACCCTGTCTAACACAGAGAAGCTGCACCAAACACCAATGACACCACCACACGATGCCGAGAGGACACCTGCAAACACTACAAAGGAGGTGGAAGAGACCACTCTTCAACACAGACCGGCACAAGGGGTAGACAAAAGAGCAGAACAACAAGACGTCACCTCACAGACAGCTGCTGATGTGGGGACAATATCATCGGAACTAGACGAATTAGACACAGAAGCTATCGCAGAGACCGTAATGGATGCACTATACAGATTGCGTAAAGACGGAGACGAGTTCCTTAGGCTCACTCCAACATTGAAAGAAGCACTATTTGAGGAGGCTCCAGTGTCAGACATCGAGATACACCGGAATTCAACAGAGAACAGCCAAGTCCCCCGCGGTGATCAAGAGAAGCAGAATCATGAGCAGACAGAAGAGGACAGGATACCGAGCCCAAAGACAGATACTCAGCCAGTGGTGGCAGATGGGAGATGCCGCCCAGGCGAACAACGAAAAAGCATTCACAAAGAACAGGATCAAGAGCGAAAAATAAAAATTACGCAGTTGTCTGAAGGAGTAGCCACACTCAGGGCACTCCCAGACGACAAAGTAATCAACGTCCTGGAGAAAGTAGTATGCAAAAGAGGCATAATAAGTATTACAAGGCACCCACAGGGAGTGACACTTGCCCTGAATGATACAGAAATGACTAAATCGCTGATGACTGCTCTGACATCCGGGCCTAAAGAATTTCAGCTACCACAAGTAGTATGCAATGGCGGACTTGGTTAGGATTCAGGCGGCGCGCAGGCGGCGCGCCAGGCGGCGCGTGACTTTTATATAGCAAAAACGCCAGGCGGCGCGTGACTTTTATATAAGCGCATTCAGGCGGCGCAAGATGGCGGACTTGAGATAACAAGAAGAGGGTATATGGCGCAAGATGGCGGACTTGAGATAACAAGAAGAGGTTATTTTTAGAGGTATTTTTAGATAACAAGGGGGAGATAAGTAGGTTGTTGTATTGCATGACTTTTTATATAAGGAAAATGTGGGAAGATTGCGGTCATGAGATAACAAGAAGATGGTATATGGGACAAGATGGCGGACATGAGATAACAAGAAGATGGAATATGGGACAAGAAGGCGGACATGAGATAACAAGAAGAGGTTATTTTTAGACTTTTAGACAATAGGAAGACGATAGTTAGACGATGATAATAGGGAGATATATTTAGACGATAGGAAGGTATATATTTAGACGATATATATTTAGACATACAACAGTTATTTTACAACAGGTATACAAACAGTTATACAACAGTTAGACATATATTGAGACATACAACGGACGATATAGGTAACAAAAAAGCGTTTTAGTTAATATAGTTTTTATTTTACATTCAATAGTGTTTATGTATTTTCAAAACGTATATGGTAATATATAGTATTTTTTAACGTAATACATTGTACAGTAATTTTTTATCAAATGAATGTAAAATAATTATATATGAAAGACGGTTTGTATTTTTTTAACTTTATCAAACATTGATATTTTCACATATGAATGTACTGTTATATATAGTAGTGGTGTTTTGTTACAAAATATACAATATTTACAATATCACAGCTGCAGGCCAGACCTTGAGGGGTGTCGTCACATTGTCGTCACGTCGTAAGAAATAGAGGTGTGTGTTGTATATACCTGTAGGTATCTGTGTACATAGTGGAAGACAGTTTAGATGTTGAGGGGTGAGGTGGTGACGTTGTCGGGATGTACCTGTCGTTTTATGTAAAAGTAAGATAGGGCGTTGCGGTGTTGTTCGTAGGTGTAGATGGAGGATTTGTGTGCACGGAACCCGATATTTTTCCCACCCTGTGCCTGTTGTGTGTTGAGGACGTCTAAGAAAGTGTGTTTGTCTACTTTGTTGTGGTGTTTGTTAAAGCCTTTGGTGGTGGTTTTGTCGTAGTCGCCAAAACAGTGATACGTCTTGCTACAGAGGGAAACCATCCCTCTGCCTTCGTACTCTAATTTAAAAAGGCCCGGTGTCCGCTTGTCGAATAATATTTGTTCGCGGCATTTCTGACAAAGGGCGCGCGTTTTACCCTCGCTAGCTACAAAGTCGGGTCTATGGTCGGGGCATACCTCGGCGGGGAACCACTGGTGGTAGGAGCTATAAAATTCTCGTCGCAAAGCGGGCTTAACAACGTCCGCTAAGTTATTCGCGCTAAGGGCCAAGTAAAGGCTGTCTGTGTCTGTCTCGCACAACTGCAAGTCTGACCTATCTACACATTTATCTAGACAGTCGTAGTAAAATTCTAACATGCGTAATTTCGCGTATTGATAGACGAAAAATCCTATCTGAACGGGGAGGTCCCAACATATAGTCTGTTTCAGTTTCTCTACTTCAAAAATCTCGTCCATCACTAACGTCATTTTCCTAAAGCGGGGTGAGTTTTTTTGGTCAGAGGTACCCTCGCCCATCGTGTACGAGACATCCACATGCTTCGCCTTATTGGTTAATGTCTTGCCGTAGGCCGCGTTACCTAGCAGTTTCATGGTCTCGCTGGTAATGGCGTAGGCAGGATCAGTATCACCCTGTCGACGCGCGTTCGAAACAGTGTCCCCAAACCGTTTGAAACACGTCACGGGTGTATACTCAAGCACCTGGTAGATACAGGTGACTTCTAAGCCTTTGATTAAGTACCAGCGAAGCAGAGGTGTCGTCAGGAGAATTTTCTTGCCCACATAACTTCCGATCAATGTCCGCCTGGGGGTAGTCAGGAGTTTATGTTTTTCGGCGTATTCCCGCATGAAAGGTCCAATATCTTCCCTCGTGACGTCAACATTCTTAAAAATGGGCGTCATTTCAGAGAAATGTTCTTTTAAAGAGTCGGGGACATGGATGTCACACTCGACTAGACCAAACAAGGTCTCGTCCAACACCGAGGCGAGATTATTTTCTTCTGTCAGGGGGTACCGACATGTGGTGTATGATTGTTTCTGGGTAGGGAAGGTGGCGCTCAGAAAACGACGGATTGATGGATCGGTTTTCTTCAATGCCTGCCACTCGCATTCCCACATTTCTACCAATTCGACGTTGCAATCGTCCCGTAAATAAGAACTTATTTCCACCGTCTTTGCGTACAACTCAGCCAAAGGTTTATTGTTGACTGGGTTAACGTCACCACCGGCGGTTAGTGGGCAGTTAGGGTGGCCGTGGAATAGGCACCCGTGGAAATGGTAGGCGGTACGAGAGAATCTGTCCCAACCGTCTACCCTAATGCATATATCACCCAACGCCTTCTCACGTCCGTTAAACTGGGTTTTTAAGGTCACTTTATTTTGGTGGGAGACCCAAGCCAAATAATCGCGGCACTGCACGGTATATTTGTGAAGTTTGTGGTGCTTGAAACCATCCTCCCTAGACCGTCTAACGGGAAAGTCAGTGGGCATTTTCTGCATTAACGCCCACAAATAAAGGGCGTTGGCATCAAAACCTTTAATGGCTTGAACCGTATTGCCACCTCTAATGCGGGTTTTGCCTTGCTCGTGGAACCTGTGAAAAATAATTGACGGTAACCCGACGATGTTTTGGCGCAAGGTGTTATGCAAATCTGACTCCTGCTTCGAGCATAAAGAAAACATAACGTTGGGCAAGAGGGTTTTGAAAAGGTACTTTAACGTGACACCGAGCACGGAGATCGCATCTTTAAACATATCTACACCTAGGCGCGCGTAAAAACTAACTTGTCGGTCTAACGCTGCCAGGAAGGGGACTACGTCTTTATTGTTGTACCACGTCAGAAAGTCGCGCAAAGTGGTCATGTGGTTATCGGCCCACACCTTCTGTCACTCGGCGTACTCATCGGCGGAAATGTTAGTATTTTTAAGGGCGGAAAAAAGTGCCGAGTGAGGTGGTAACGCCGTCTCGTCTAACTTTGCTAAATCTGTTATGTACTCGTAACAAAAATATCCTTTGGTTTCTTTAACATTGTACGCCGCGAGATATTTGCTATAGCTAAATCCGGGGGCTAAGTAATTGACTATATCTAAAAACTTTAACTCGCTAGTGGCAATACACATAAAATTATTGTTTAGCTTGACTAAAAATTTGAAGTCTTCCCCCATGAAATATTGAATGAGGTAGGGTTTGATCACGTTCACGTCGTACTTGCCCGAATTGAAACCTAATACGGGTAGCTGCCCCAAATAACCCTCTAATCTAGCAAGGAGCCCTTCTGAATTACCGATCGTCTCTAAAGCCTCGAGTTGCATGCAAACACCATCAAAATCCGCACGCAGAATCTCATAAGAGGCCGCGGCAATTTTGAGCAGATGGTCAGCCATCCTATTGACCAACTCCTGTGGATCACCCGTTGTGATAAAACACACGGGGGCTTCAAAACCGGGGACGTTAGAAGCCACCGAACACGACAGAGGCACGTGTTTGGCCGTGTAGGTAGTGGCATTACCACTGGGTACTACAGTGTTCTAAAAAAAACACTCATAGTCAAACGTGGCTCTATAAGGGAAGACGAATTTTGTGTCTACATTTATTCCCTCCTCCTCGATTAATTCCCAAATGGTCTCTGGGGGATTATACACACCACCTCTAAATGTTTCTCTTCGCTTAGAGCCGGTACAGCGTTTTTCATGGCGCACCAGTCGATAATACTCCTTCCACAACTTACCGCAATCGGGACACGAAAAAGAGCTACTGGCCCTATCGATATCTGTAATGTACATAAAGTGGTTCTTAAACATTAACAGACGCAATGTATCTTTAAAAGTGTCACTACCTCTAAGTGTGGGGGTCAGGGTCTGCGCGTCGTCAAACTCGAAAACGTCAATATTTACGTTAAAACATATCTCTAATTGGGGCATATCGATTAAACTAACCCCGAGGAAATCGATGAGAGACATAAGTCCCTGCTGTGTTTGCCACTGTTCGACTAGTCGACGCGTGCTTTTTCTAACGTCTGTAACGGCACCACCCCTAAAAACGGCTAGACATCTAAAAAAGCAAAAGTTATCACTGTATGGTTTGGAGTTTGAATCGTGTTGTAGTGTATGGATGTGGTTATTGTCCGTGATGAAAGAGGGAATGTCTTGTATGCAGCAGCCAATGGGGAAGACTTGGATATGGTACAGATAGAAAGTCGTCGCTGGAATGCTTCGACAAAATATTTTGTGTTTGGTCTGTTTAACTGTGCTTGTGTGACAATATCGCTATCGTGTAACTGTGAGAGAAAAGCTTTGAAATCTGTAATGTTGTTGACTAGGTGGGGTTGATCTAAGACGACTGCATTGTTATGGGAAGAGTGAAATAATCTTAATTCGTTTGTTTCTCTATGTCTCAAAACGATGTGGAAACTGTAGTTTATTTTGAATCTTTTTGTTTGTTGTGTGAAGACAGGGAGCACGAGACGGTCCCAGTCCATATTTTCTGTTGGTCTGTGGAAAAAAGTGAATGTTGATAAATATTTATGTTTATTGGAGTGTGTTTTTATGGCTTGCCAGTTGTCAATATAGATTTGTTTTATGTCATCCTGTAAGTCATCTAACGAGTCTTCTTCAGTAGGTAGACGTGGTTTTTTTATATGGGACTGGTGGATACTGTTCATGGGGCGTTTTTTGGTCTGGCCTGTTTATGGTGGGTGAGATGGGATGGGGCTTGACGTGGGTCCTGTATATGGGGTGGAAGTTGTTGCTTTTCTCGTCAAGTCTGTGGTCCCTGCTGCAGCAGATGATGTCTTTGTGCCTGTCTCTTGGTGCCTCGATCTTGATGGTGTAGTGTCTGTTGGTATTCTCGATGTTGATGCTTGGTGGGTTGATGATTCGGCGCCTGGTGGGGCACCTGATGTTGGTGCTGTGTGATATGAGGTCGAAAGCTGTTTAGGGGTGGGGTGTTGTTGTGTTATATGGGTCCGCAAGCTGGTGCCTCGGGTGAATTGTTTGTTACAAATGTCACAACTAAAACGAGGCATAGAGTGCACTGTTTTGATGTGCTGTGTTAAATTGTCCCGTCTATTGTATGTCTTGCCACAGCGAGGACACAAATTGTTCCTCACCGCTGCAGTGGTGGTCCCCGCTGGGGTGTCTATATTGAGTCTTCGTGCAGCGCCCGCCGTTGCAGTGGTGGTCCCCGCTGGGGTGTCTATATTGAGTCTTCATGCAGCACCCGCCGTTGCAGTGGTGGTCCCCACTGGGGCGTTTATAGCGGCCCCCGGTGCAGTGGTGGTCCCCCCTGAGGGGTTTATAGCGGCCCCCGGTGCAGTGGCTTCCGCTGTGGGGGATCTTGGTGCACCGGGTCCATGAACACGCTCAATATGTTGTTGGAGTGCCTCAGGTCCTGGAAAGTTTTGAGGACAGACACGACAGGGGTGTGTCGGTTCAGCATGTACTGTCTGCATATGTCTCGTTAGGTTGCTTTGACGAGTAAAAGATTTATTACATTGTCCACAAACGTAGTGACAGTTCTTGTTTTGAATTGCTGACATCTGTGAAGTAGAAACGAAAACAGATTACTCACACATATATATGAAACAATCAGTTAAATAGAGAGAGAGAGAGAAAGAAAGACAGAGAGAGAGAGAGAGAGAGAGAGAGAATAAACACAGTCTTATATGTAACAATCAGTTAAATAAGACACAGACAAGTTGAGAAAGAAAAAAAGAAAGAGAGAGAAAGAGATAGAAAGAGAAAGAGAGAGAGAGAGAGAGAGAGAGAGAGAGAGAGAGAGAATAAACACAGTCTTATATTAACAATCAGTTAAATAAGACACAGACAAGTTGAGAAAGAAAGAGAGAAAGAAAGATAGATAGATAGAGAGAGAGAGAGAGAGAGAGAGAGAGAGAGAGAGAGAATAAACACAGTCTTATATGTAACAATCAGTTAAATAAGACACAGACAAGTTGAGAAAGAAAGAAAGAAAGAGAGAGAAAGAGATAGAAAGAGAGAGAGAGAGAGAGAGAGAGAGAGAGAGAATAAAACACAGTCTTATTTCTTATTCTGTGTGAAAGAAATGCCCAGCGTGCGCTGTGGCAAAAAAAAAATATGATATGTTCTATTTAATTTCCTTTATTATGTTAACACACAAAAATATTCCTCACGCTCGAGTTTAGTTTGTAGAAATGTACCACCAGTTGAAATCCAGGCTGATTAATCTCACATAAATAACAACACGGAAAAGATTTAGTCTTTTTTCCTAGTACATAATCGGTTAAGTCTTATCAAAAAATATACACACATGTCCGGCTTTAACATAAAACAGATAAAAATTTAGTATCTGAGTTAACACAGATAACAATAACAAGTTAGACTAATTTGAAACATATATTTAGCAACACTGCCTAGTGAGAAAACGAACACACAGACATATCTTTTAAATAGAAAACAGATACTTTTAAAGTTATTTATGGTCTCCTAACGAAAACACTTATATTTTGAAACAGATATTTAGCAACACTGCCTAGTGAGAAAACGAATACACAGACATATCTTTTAAATAGAAAACAGATATTTTAAGTTATTTATGGTCTCCTAACGAAAACACTTATATTTTGAAACAGATTTTTAGCAACACCGACTAGTGCACAGACATATCTTTTTGTTTAAATATTTAATACAATACACAAACAACTAAAACCTTTTTATAATTTTATTAAATAAAAATAATTATTTTTACACCTTAACACAGAACATACTTAACGAATACACAAACAACTAAAACTTTTTATAAAAATTCTATATAACGTGTAAAATATTTAACATCCTAACACACGAATTCACAGACAGATATCTTTTAAATACATAAAACGATAGAAAAATATTTAACAAAAATATTTAACAAACGAATACATACTATCAGGTATTGATATGACAAAACAAGTGGTTCTTTTCTTTCAGTGGTCTTTCAGAGAGATCTTTCTCCTGTTTCGTCTACCTCCACTGTAGAGTGTAAATTATCACGTACCGATAAAGGGTCATTGTTAAGAAGTGTCATAGTAATGTTTACTCAGTGCAGGTGTTCTAAAACAGCTTCTTTCACCTGGTAATATAATACTATGACAAACAACGGTGTTGCTCTAAATGTCTTATTTGGCACGGACGATTATCGATCCCCATCGATAACCGCTAGCATTTGTTTACTCATGGGACAGATGTTTATAACTTGAATCGAGTTGAACCATAAAATTAGCAAACTTTATTTGTGACATGAGACGAATGTATCGAGAAAGAAAGGCATTTGACACCTTTTAAAACGGTTTATAAAACACTAGAATAATGTCCCTCTGTATATAAAAATATATATTGTTTGAAAATACTGGTGTTGAATATATAAAAAAATATATCCAGAACTTAATAAGATACAAATGATAGCTTAAAAAGCAAGCTTTAAAATATCTGATAACTAAAAAAGAAATGTACCAAACAAAGAGAGAGAGAGAGAGAGAGAGAGAGAGAGAGAGAGACAGAGAGACAGAGAGACAGAGAGAGACAGAGAGAGATAGAGAGAAAGAGAGAGAGACAAAGAAAGAGACAGAGAGATAGAGAGACAGAGAGAGAGAGCTGTTGGTTATATTCTTTTTCGTAGAGAGAGACACACATATTTTTAGACTAAATCTTATACATTAAACTCAAAATCAACCATCCTTTTAATAGATGATATATAAGAAAACAAATCCCCCAGAGATATTTATGTTTTCCGAATAACATATCCCAGGGATTGTCATGTTCTTGACCAGTGATTCTTACGTTTTTTAATTCTCAATACATGTTGGTGTCAGTGATTTTTATTCTCACAATGTTTTACACAGTGATTCTCAAATTCTTGATCAGAGTTTCTTACGATGAACAGTGATTCTCAATACATGTTGGTATCAGTGATTGTCACACTTTTTTTTGTTCTCACAATGTGTAGGGTTTTTGATATAAAATAACTGGTTGTAGGTGAAAGTTATCATTCTTAACAATGGATCCGAGATTTGCACATCCTTTTACCTGTTTAATTTCAGGCACTAGTTCTAGTGGAAAGACTGTTTTTGTCCAGCGTTTCCTAACACATATCAAAGATATGGTAACAGCTATCCCAGATGAGATTTTATATTGTTACAGCGAGTGGCAACCTCTATACAATTCAATGACTGGAGTTCAGTTTATTGAAGGACTGCCCGATATTGAGCAGTGGACAGGTGATAAGAGACAGTTGGTGATTATCGATGACCTCATGAACGAAACAGACGAACGTGTAACTAGTTTATTTACAAAAAAGTCTCATCATAAAAATGTAAGCGTATTTTATCTGGTGCAAAATTTATTTGGCAAGAACAAAGAACACAGAACCATTAGTTTGAATTCTCATTACATAGTACTTTTCACAAATCCACGCTATGGATCTCAGATTGTTAATCTAGCCAAACAGATGTACCCAGGCCAAACTGCCTATCTCCAAGAAAGTTTTAAAGACGCAACATCGGTCCCACACGGGTATTTGCTAATTGATCTTCGTCAAGACACACCAGAAAATTTAAGGCTTCGTTCGCGCATCTTCCCAGAGGAGCAACAAATTTTTTACTTACCCAAGTAAAATGGCAGAAAAAGTAAAAAGGCATGCTGAGATGTTAAAATGTCTACGTACAGCCAAACCACCAGTCATCAAGGCTGTTATGAAAACCGCATCACCCGAGATGGTAGGAACACTCTGTGAATGTTGTCACAACGTATTAAAAGGTAACGTTACACTGACACCTCCTCAGAAGAGACGTATGCGTCGTTACAAAAACATCTTGCGAGCGCTTACCAAGAAGAAATTGTCGCTCAAAAGACGAAAACAGTTTTTACAATCTGGAGGTTTCTTACCTGCGTTGTTAACCCCAATACTATCTGTACTAAAAGGACTCTTTTAGATGGCTAAAAAAATGGTTTTGATGGATCCTCGTTTGTTAGAAAAACCTTATAGACCACCCGATGCGCTAAGAGATAACTTGGGAGAATTGGACAGTCAAATGCAACTAGTCTTGGATCGACAAGATCTGCCACTCGGTGACATGGCTAGACTCTACCAACAAACATTACAGCGTTATTTGACTCGACTAGAAAGGAACAGACACGTACCTCTAGGGCTCGTAGATATTAAACCACCAACACAAACCAACGAACAACCCACTGTACTTAAAGAGGAGGTCGTGGACAAAACGCCTCAGTCGCCATCCGTCACACCCACTAATCGAAAAAAGGTGGTGGCCAGTAAATTGCGAGAATCATCGTCGTATTCGCTCAGAAGAAGGAAAAAGACGGCAAAGTGGGAACCATGGCCAAAGAAGTGATTTTAAAACAACATTACTACGACCCAAAACGACCTGGAGCTTATGGTGGAATCGCCCCCTTACAACGTAGCACCAAACTTAGTCGTAAAAAAATTGAAGAGTGGTTAGGCCATCAGGACAGCTACACCCTACATAAACCGGTGCGCAGAAAATTTAAACGACGTACGACCATTGCGGGTGGTATCGATCAACAGTTCCAGGCTGATTTAATTGACTTGCGAGGTTTAAAAAGATTCAACGATGGGTATTCCTATCTAGTGACGTGTATTGACGTATTTAGTAAATTTGCTTGGGCTGTTCCTCTGAAAAACAAGACTGGGACAGCGTTAGTAGCAGCGGTAAAAACAATTTTTAACAGTCGCAAACCGATAAATTTTCAAACAGACAAAGGCAGTGAGTTTGTCAACAAAACATTCTTAAAGTTTCTTAAAAACGAAGGGGTCCATTTCTTCACTACGGAGAATGAAGACACCAAAGCAGCTATCGTCGAACGGTTTAATCGAACCCTCAAAGAAAAAACGTGGCGTTACTTTACCAAAACCAACAGACTTCGCTACGTCGACGTGATACAACAACTGGTCCACAACTACAACTACTCGTATCATCGGAGTATTAAGATGGCACCGGTGGAAGTTACCCCGAGCAATCAAGAAGAAGTGTGGCGTACTTTGTATTCGACCCCTTACGTCATCGGTAGAAAAGTCTATTTTAAACCTGGTGATCGCGTGCGGATCGCCCAAGCCAGACAAACTTTTAAAAAGGGTTATACGCCGGCGTGGACAGAAGAGTTGTTTACGATCAGCCAACAAAACCAAACAAGACCGGTCACGTACGTTCTTAAAGATGATTCTGGTGAGGAATTGAAGGGTTCTTTTTACCAAGAAGAGCTACAGCGAGTCGGCGACAAGATAGTTTATCGAATCGAGTCCATTTTGGAGGAACGCCGTGGTGTCAGGGGTGTAAAAGAATATTTAGTCAATCGTCATTCAACAGCTGGATTTCGTCCAAACAGCTAACGAGATATCGAGACTGATGGATATTGAAGAAGACGTGAGCACCCCAGTTTCGAGGCCACCCCCTCCCAAGACCGCGAGAACCTCGTTCTGGCCTTTTTTGGGAAACTAGTTCCGCGACTAGAGATCGTTTTCATCTGTCAGATGATCGTTATATATGTCGTCATCGGTGTCTCGTTATTCAATCTGAGTCAGAGCAACGCAGAGAGACCAGACGGCAAGTTTTGGATCGCTTTAATGAGCAGTTGTCTGGGTTACATGTTACCTAACCCTAAGATAGGATGAGTTTTTACGTGACTTTACCCAGCAATGCCTCGATGAAAATATACCCAAACAATAACGCCGGTCACTTTTTCGTCAAATTGCCACAGACTATAGACATGACTTCACGTTACGAGGTTGGTTTGGTTGAGATTCAATTTCCCAAAAGTTATTTTAACGTGCTAGAGGATGATGTATGGATACAACGCTGATCGACGAGTTGAATTGTTTGCTTTTAGCCACGGATGTGGATGAAAAAGCCTGAGTTAGATTCCATTTTAACAATAATAAGGCCACCTTGAATCTGTATGATCCGGAGGTTGAAGTTAGAATTAGCGAGACGTTGAAACACATGTTAGGTTTTCCTGCGTCGCTCGCCACAGACATTGACCCAATACTACGAAGTGAGACTGAAGTACAAATGGATAGCGACATGAAAAATGTATACGTGTACTGCGATCTCGTAGCGGCGAGACCGGTTGGAGATGCCTCTGTCCCTTTGTTACGGATTGTTCCTATTTTGGACAGGACTACTGCTTCTGTTTTCAGGATTTACGACAAACCACACTACGTACCCCCTGAGCCGTTTTTCGTTTGACGCGGTGGAAATCCTTTTAACTAACGATCAGGGTAAGACTATCCCATTCACTAGCGGAGCTTCGGTGTTGACACTACACTTCCGAACTCACAGACGGTTTGATTTTGATTAGAAACATAATGGTCAGACACGTACCCATCCGACGAAACCCCAAGATGTATGAGGAGTTTTACTGCAACCAAGCTGGCCATGGGATGCCAGTGTTTATCGGAGGCAGAAGTCAAAGAGGACATGGTTTGGGTAGTTTTTTCGGCGGGCTCGGTCGTATGGATCTCCCGTGGTTAAAAACTGGAGGCAAAGCTTTACTCAGAGAAGGGCTTGGGACCGGTCTACAGGTAGCGAGCGATGCGTTAGCCGGCAAAAATGTTGGCGAGGCATTGTGCGAACGAGCCAAGGAGTCGGGTCAACGTTTATTACAGGGAGCGGTTGAACACCTCACCACTAACCAATCGGGTAGCGGGCTTAGAAGAAAAAGGAAAAAAAAAGAAATGACGAGCCGAAACGAATAAAACGCAGTAACCGAGCTCGACCTTCTCATTCTCACCAGAAGAAGCGAAGGTACTCTGATATATTTGAATGATGGCGCTTATTCACCCCAACTCGTGCGAGTGTCTTCATAGTGGTCTAGATTTGTTTAGCGTACCACCAACGCAGACAGCCGTAGAAGAGGGACAATTTGTGGAGATACATCCGTTGGCCGCCTTAGCCCCCGGAGCCTCGGTGGAATTTGTAATTTCGGGAAACGGTGAGGAATATCTAGATTTGTTCAATACTTTTCTACACGTGCGCGCCAAAGTTACGTTAGCTAATGGCGGCGCATTACCCGCTGACGCAGAGGTGGTCCCGATCAACTATTACCTGCACAGTTTATTCTTCCAAGTCGACGTTTCACTGAACGACACGGTGATTACACCAAGCGAGAACACCTACACTTATAGAGCTTACCTGGAAGCCACGTTGAATTACGGGGAGGAACCCAAACGAGGCCATCTGACATCGGCTCTGTTTTACAAAGACACGCCAAATTTTATTATGGAAACAATTGGTGACAATAACAACGGGTTAAGACTGCGTCGACATATAGCGGCTGGTTCTCAGGAGATTGATATGATGGGTCGTTTACATTCAGATATCTTTGATCAAGATCGTTACCTGTTAAATGGTGTGACAGTTAAAGTAAAACTCACCCCGTCTAAAGATGCCTTCAACGTGCTAGGACACGACCCCACCGCTGGATATAAGTCTATTATAACTTATGCGGCCTTGGTTGTCCGGAAAGCTAAATTAAATCCCGCCGTCTCGCTAGCCCACGAGAAAGCCTTGGTGCGAGGTAATGCCAAGTACCCCTTGAAACGAGTTGTGCTAAAAACTTTCTCTATCCCTAGAGGTATACTATCGCAATGCAGGATAATCTATTTCTCAGTCAAACACCTACACGGATCGTGATTGGACTAGTCACTTCGTCCGCTTTTAACGGGTCGTACACGGCTAATCCGTTCAATTTCGCTACCTTTGGTCTGATATATTTTAATGTCAGCGCGGACGGCAGAACCGTCAGTGGCAAGCCTTTATCCATGGATTATGAACACAACCAGTACGTGAGAGCCTTCTTCGCGACGAATCTAGCTATGGGACTGGTTGGTAAAGAGGCCGGCAACGACCTCGAGTATAGACATTTTAAGCACGGTTACGCCTTATACGCCTTTGACCTCATCCCCAGTCTACTAGATGGTGACCAGTTTGAGATGGCCAAGTCGGGCCCAGTCTCAGTAGAACTTAAATTCGCCGAGGTCACACCCGAACCATTACAGGTCCTCGTCTACGCCGAGCAAGACTCGATCTTGGAGATCTCAAAATCGCGCCAAGTTTTGACAGACTACACCACTTAGACAATGAACACAGACGAGATACGCACCATCCTCCTGTCAGACATATTTGTTAAACGAACTGGGCTCGTTAAAGTGTTAGCTCATGACCAATTACCTCTACGCATCGATCCGACCAAGACGGCTGCTTTCGTCATCAACACTGATCCTAGCTATCGCCCGGGTGACCACTGGGTCGCTCTATATTATAACGGACTTGGTACTTTTGAATATTTTGATTCTTTTGGCCTACCACCTACACACTCGGACTTGATTCATTTTATAACCAGAAACTCTACTCGACCTGTTAACTACAACGCCAGACATTTACAAGATGTAGTCACCAATGTTTGCGGGCTCTACGCCATTTATTTCATCTTGATCAAAACACGAGGTGGTACTATGCAACGCGTCCTACTACCCTTTTCGGCTAGATAACACGCCAACGATCGATTAATTTTTCGATTAGTCAGAGGAACCACCAGATGGTTTTCATAAACAAGGGACGAAATCAATAGACAGGTGTGTGTATTTTTTCCCTCATGACAATACAGCCATGTGTCGTTGTTCCCACGCAATACATCGACGAATCACGTCCTGCCTAACACACGATCGATGTTCGACGAATCAAATCCTAGCTAGGGCACGCCTAAAAACCAGATTGAACTGGTATTCCTGTATGTAAACGGAAGACACTTTATTAACGAGAGATACACCTCATTGAAAATGACTGCTCCCAACAACTGGGTCTACATCAAGAGAAGTGATGAAATGCTTAAACCTTTGGCTAGTGGTCTGAAGGCTGCGTCTGTAAGTGTTTACCGAGGCCAACCTTTACTGCACGTGCGAAGATACTTTGGTGAATCCTACCTCAAATTTCCTACCAAACACGGCATTACGTTAACTCGACCCGAGTTTGACCATTTATTGACATTACAGAGCGAAATCCTCGCCGAATTTGACCGATTACAGCCACCAAGCACGGATACCTATCCTACTACTGGCACCACGTTTGACCAGTACATCAACTCCAGCTGTTACCAACCAACAGAACCGAGTTTGTTTCCTACCACAGACCTGACCGATGTCACCAATCTACCCCCGAAGAAACCTACCACCTTCACTAACCTGTTTGACGAATACATGAAGTCTAGCTGTCCAGTATCCCCAGACCCGAGTTGGTTTCCTACCACAGACCTGGCCGATGTCCCTAATCTACCACAGAAGAAGAAGAAACCTACCAAGCGGTTGAGAGTTGCCCTTTAGTATTTGACAAATAAAAACTATATTAACTAAAACACCTTTTTGTTACCTATATCGTCCGTTATATGTCTCAATATATCGTCTAACTGTTTGTATAACTGTTGTAAAATAACTGTTGTATGTCTAAATATCACCCGTGTGTTACCGGGGCCCGAAAGGAGAGCAAAGAATAGTAACACTGCACCCTACCACGCATGTCGTAAAAAGCGACTAAGGAGGGTATGGGCATGGGGTTGTTTACCCCATCCCGTAAAAACTTCGCACAGTGGGGTGATCACCTGCTTGCCAACCAATCTGATTACGGAAACAATGATAGATTGTTTGGTCTGTTTTTGTTCCACAAAGACGCCACTAGGCGTGGTGGAAACAGCGATAGATTGATCAATTTGTTGTTGCCCAAAGACGCCACTAGGCGTACTGGCCACATACTGCTTTGCCGGTTGATGGCTAAGGATGGAAGAAGAAGAAGAAGATGTCTAAATATATATCGTCTAAATATATATCTTCCTATCGTCTAAATATATCTCCCTATTATCATCGTCTAACTATCGTCTTCCTATTGTCTAAAAGTCTAAAAATAACCTCTTCTTGTTATCTCATGTCCGCCATCTTATCCCATATTCCATCTTCTTGTTATCTCATGTCCGCCATCTTGTCCCATATACGCCTGGCGTTTTTGCTATATAAAAGTCACGCGCCGCCTGCGCGCCGCCTGAATCCTAACCAAGTCCGCCATTGTATACTACTACCACACCGGATCAAAATCCAAGCAGAAATCTACACTGAAACCAAGAGAGTAGTCATCAAAAGGATAGACACCAGCTTGTCAGACACAGAGGCCCTCAGCTATATCCATGCCGAAAATCCCTGGTACAGGTTCACACACGCAGAAAGACTTAAGTCCTGGAACAAAGAAGACACCAGACTGATAATAGTGACTCTACAAGGGAAAACAATCCCAGAAAACATCACTATCCAGAATAGACCTCGAAGAACACATGCCTGCATCCCGCCAGTGATACAGTGTTCAAAGTGCCAGGGATTTTCTCACACAAGGAACACGTGCAGAAAAGAGACGGTCTGTAGATACTGTGCGGGCAGCCACGAATACAAAGACTGCCCAAAGGCAAAAAAAGACCGCGACTACAAAGCACCAAACAACAATAGAAAATGTACCAACTGCCTCGGAAAGCACGGAGCACGATAGCGCGGGTGTCCCGAATACCAACAAACAAGGCATATAATTACAGTTGCTATTGGAAAGGGGGTATCGTACCAAGAGGCGAAAAACACACTGAAGGCAAGTACTCTAGGTAATAGGCGACAAGACAGCCTAACAGAACAGGTCAGACAGCTCACGACTGAGGTGAGAGATCTAAAACAACAACTGCGAAAGGAGAGAGAAAACCGACAGCCACACAAAAACAGAACGTCAACTGCCAGATGTGAAGAAAACCCCGATAGTTCAGAAAGCGCGAAACAACAACAATTCATGAACGACATGAAAATAATACACCAAGACATGAAAAGAATTCAGCAGCAGGTAGAAGAAGATATCAAGAAGCTGATAGAACTGAAAGAAGGAAACGAAGAGGTACTGAAGAGAATAGAGACAGAAAGAATGACCATTAAAGAAATAGCATCAAACACAAAAGACATTAAAACGAACGACCAATCTGACGAAGAAGTCATCGAGGAAACGCTGGAAAAGCTACTCCCAACAATTATAGAAAAAGCGCTATCTAAGATACAAGAGCAAAGGAAGACACAAGAAACAGAAACAAGGAGGGCAAAAACACACAAAACCATACAGGACAGATAGGGAGGCAGGATCCGAAACACAATAAAGAACATGCCACGGCAACACAAACAGAGAAACAACGAAGAGGACGCCAGCTAGCACCAGTCCTTGTCAGGACTATCAACCGACCACCATCGAAGAGCGTAGCACACAATATACCCCAATTATAACCAATTTCCAGGTTGAACAGGGTATAAAAAAACTATAGTCGACTCAAAATGAAGAAGAAGAAGAAGAAGATGAGAGAAAACCGGACTGATTCTAAGGCGACGAACTGGAACACAAGAAGTATGAAAGGGAAGGAAGAGGAGCTGGTAGAAGCGATGAGGAAAGCCAAACTAGAAATCCTGGCTTTAACAGAAACCTGAAAGAGCTAAAGGGGGCTTGGCTTGTTTTGTGGCCAAACACTAAAGGGATAGTATCGAGAGAAAGAACTTTGTCTCGGAACGCATTATGGTCCTAAAACTGAAAGAAGGAGAAACCATAGTCAACCTTGACATTGTGTATGGGCCAAATGAAGATGAGCGTGCAGAGGTCAAGGAGGAATTCTTCGAGCTCCTTCAAAAGACAGGGGATGACTGCATAGATGAAATTATCATGCTCGTAGATTTCAATGCAAGAGTTGGAATGACCATGCTAGATGGGGTGGAGTTATCGGAAGATATGGAGAAGATACTCTTAATGTCAATGGAAAGCGACTCCTTAGATTCTGGACTGAGCAGAATCTGATCATTACAAACACAAAGTTCCCTCTTAAGCGCATACATGTATACACTAGGTGTGAACCAACAAAGAATGAGAAGTCAGTGATCGACTATGGCATACAGCGGTTTTCAACCTGTGCACCGCGGCGCCCTGTTGCGCCATAACTGACGGTCAGAAGCACCGCGGGTGGGCGTGTAATTTTTTCGTATTTAGCTGTTAAGAAAACACAGAGCTATGGGAAATTTCATTTTTGGTAATTGTCAACCTGTATGACTCCGGAGAAATGTCACTTTTGATGTTGACAAGCCTTTGAAGTCCCGTTCTCCCGATCCGCTTATCAACGTTTCCTCGCATTCTCCTCGCGCGACCATAGTAGGTAACAGGGTGATTTTCTGTTCTCAAACGTTTTTGATTTTGTTGTGAGTTTGATATAAAGAATGGAAAGTTTTTTTTAAAATTTGGCAAGTGTTAGTAAAAAGCGAGAACGTGTTGAGGATGACAAGGAAAGTGGTAATGAGGAAAGGAAATGTAAGTATAGAAAATACGACGAAGGTTACTTAGATTTAGGTTTCACGTGCACTCTTGTGAACAATGAAGAGCGTCTACAGTGTGTTTTGTGTTTCAAAGCACTCTCTGTCGAATGTATGCTGCCTAGCAAATTGAAGCGCCATTAAGATAGTGTTCATAAGAATGAGGTGGGCAAACTAAGAGAATATCTCTCTAGAAAGCTGAGTCAAATGAAAGAACAAAAATCAGCATTTTCTACGCAGGCGACAATCTCGAGTAAAGCTCTTCTAGCGTCCTACAAGGTAGTATAGGGGTAGCAAAATGTAAGAAACCCCATACGATTGCAGAAGAACTCGTTTTACCGAGTGCTATTGACAGGGTGTCCATTATGGTTGGAGAGTCCGTGGGAAAACAGCTTTTGTCCATTACATTGTCGGACAGTACAATCAGCCGTCGAATTCAAGATTTAGGAGAGGATCTTAATGAACAGATTATAGAAAAAATGAGGGAGAAGGACTTTCCTTTGCAGCTTGATGAAGCCACTGATAGCAATAGAGATTTTCATTTAATCTGTTATGTGCGGTTTGTTGATGAAAAAAACGAAATGGTGGAAGATCTTCTTTTTTTGTAAGGACATAAATGCAGGTACGACCGGCAAAGATTTATTTGAAATTGTGGACAACTTTATGGCGGAAAATAAAAGAGACTTGGTTCATTGTGTTGGTGTGTGTACCAATGGTGCTCGTTCAATGTCGGGCTGTTACAGTGGAATACAAGCGGCAAAGCTCCTGATGCTGTTTGGACCCATTGTATTATACATAGAGAAGCACTTGCTTCACAGTATTTGAGTGTTGATTTGAATTAAGTCCTGCAAACTGTCATAAATATGGTGAACTTTATTAAAACTCATCGATCTAGATTTTTCAGTAAAATGTGTCACTATATGGGGGCTGAGCATAAGTCTCTCTTATTTTATAGCAGCACTCGATGGCTTTCCATAGGAAATGTATTATCGCACATTTTTGAACTTAGGCGGGAACTCTATTCTTTCCTTGAAGAAGAAAACCATGTCAGTGCTAAGTGCTTTCTTGACACTGACTTCCTGTTAAAAGTTGTTTACCTCTGTGATCTTTTTGAAAAGTTTAATTCGTTAAATAAGTCTCTGCAAGGAAGTAAATCTCTTTGGATTCAACTTATTGACAAAGTTTCGGCCTTCAATAAGAAGCTTCTTCTTTGGAAGAGAAAAATTAATGAAGGAGGGAAAATGGGCTACTTCCCAGGTTTGCAGCTGTTCATTACAGACAATGAAACATATTTTAGTGCAGATATTGTTTTTGTAATTCAGGGACACTTATCTCAACTCAGTGTTCATTTTGAAAAATACTTTCCTGAAAACTGTGACAGGTTCAAAATCCCTTCAGTAGTGATGCTCCTTCGGACTTCAGTACTGCAGAAGAGGAAGAACTGAAAGAACTTTCATCAAACTCTTCACTACAAGCGACGTTTCCATCCATGGCATTTCCAAAATTTTAGTATTCAGTAAAACTGGAGCTCCCAAGCTTGAGCAAGAAAGGACTGAAGGTATTAATTCCTTTTGCAACCTCCTATCTCTACGAGGCTGGGGTTTCAGCAGTGGCTGTCATAAAAACCAAGTTCAGATCAAGACTTGATGTGGTGAAGGAAATGATGGTAGTTGTATCTCAATTGGTGCCAAGATTTGACAAGCTGTGTAACAACAAGCAAGCTCAAGTTTCACACTGAGATGACTAGTATTTTATTTATCATATTTTTTTTTAATAGTTTTACTGTACATGTTTTCTGTTAGGGAGATTGAACCATGAGTGCAGTATATCAGTGAATGATTTTCAGGCAAAAATAAATAAAAAAGTTAGAAAAGAACTACTTTATCTGTGCTGTTTTCTGTTTAATAGTAAAGGTTTTCAAAGTGCACTTTGTGTATATTTTTTCTTGTATGTGTAATTTTTTCATAGATTGTCCAATTGCATTTTTTTTTTAAAATTACATTTAAAAATTACATTGTTTAAAGATCTTTCCAAAGCTATCCTGCTCAAAAAAAAGTTAGGCTAAATGTCGAAACATCGTTAGAATTTTTACCAGTTATCCCACAGGGGAGCCACAGAAAGAATGCAGTTGGTCAGGGGAGCCATGGACTCAAAAAGGCTGAAAACCGCTGAGCTATGGGATCAATTATATAAACAACGAGCTCTCTGAAGATCTCTTCTTCTTCTTTGATCCATAGTCGCCAACCGTCAAAGCAGTCAGTAATCATCACGCCTTGTGGCGTCTTGTAGGGTAGCAACAAATTGATTCCACTTTGTTCGGTCGGCTGCAATCCTTCGTACAGTGCTCCAAATCTGGTTCATTCTTTGCATCTCGGCTTCCACAGTTCTCCGCCAAGTTGTTTTTGGTTGGCCTCTCTTTCGCTTTCCCTCGTGGGTCCATAGCAAGGCTGTTCTTGTGAGGGCATCAGTGTCACTTCTGAGGACGTGGCCAACCCAACTCCAGCGTCTGCCAGCTATGATGGTGTGCATGTCCTCCTGGTTACTCCGAATAAGTAGTTCTTGGTTGCTGATGGTATTCGGCCAAAAGATTCGGCGAATGTTCCTTAGGAAGATTGTGTGGAAGGAGAACAGTTTCGACATTTCCTTCTCTGTTACTCTCCAGCGTTCAGCAAAATAGAGAAGCACAGAAATTTCACAGCTCTCATACAGTCTTAATTTAGTGTTTGTGCTGTACTGGTGTTACGCATAAGAATTTTGCTATGGTATCTGTGTACTCAATTTTTCTAATGCAAGGTATATAACTCTTGGAATTAAAGTTACTTTTTACTTTAAGTGGTTACCTGTTCTTATGCCCTTCGGTTGCCGGTATTGTGGTTTGACGATCTTGGGTCGTGTCCATTTATGGAGCGCTCAGGCCCACTTTTCTTGTGAACGTTTGGCAACCTGCGTCGATAGTTATTTCCTATCCTTATAATGCTCGATTTTAAGTGTCGTTCTTAGAATATGCCCATAGCTTCGGGGTTGTGTGAATTGTATTCAAATCGAACGTTTCTGCGCATGTCTATTTTTTGGTTGTGGGTTTTGTACAAGCTTCCGCCCGGGAGTGTCACAGATTTTGTCGAGAGAGCTAGACGCGTTTTCAGCGTCTGTCATGATCATATTGTTCGGGGAATGGAAGTCCTCTATAGTGTTGGTTCATCTCAGATGATATTCCCCTTTGTGATTCAAAGCGCCTGGAGGCGAGTGAGTTGTGTATTTATTCCTGAAGAGAAGGTAATTGCTCTACTTGATTATCATTGTCGCTAACTTTCGTGATTGACATTTTTGCCTATTTACCAACTTTCCCTGGGCGGGAATGAGTCTACGTTATGAGAAGTTTTCAACTCACGAATCACCATGTTGTTATGCACCGGGTTGATGCATGTCCTAAAGGCTATCTACTTGTTGGACTTTGCTGCTCTGGCGGTTCCACGTCAGTTTAGGTTCGATACCTTTGTTATTAAAGGAAGTTAGAGGACATTACTTGATACTCCAGAAGTCATGCCTGTCTTGCTGGAGGTCAGAAAAGGAGAAGGGATTTAATCTCCTACATATATATATATATATATATATATATATAAATATATATATATATATATATATATATATATATATATATATATATATATATATATATATATATATATATATATATATATCGGCTGTTATAGAAAAGGATGATGGTTTCCACACCTGAATACATTTACAGTCGTTTACAATGCATTAACGCCAGTTACATTATTCTCCATTAACATGCTGTGATGTCTACAAGTGTTGTCAGTGACTATGCCATTTCGATGTCGTCGTTGTTTTGTTAATAAATATTGAGAAAACGTCACTAGCTGTTCAACACCTTTATGACTTTCCTTGTCGTGAGTCAGTGATGTACTCTGTACTACGTACTGTGGACAATGTTGCCTCTGTACATTAATACTACTGGACCGTAAGGAGGGATACCAACAATATATACTTACAATATCATGCTACATCCCAGAAGGACCAATTCCTTCATCTCTAAAGATTGGTACCCATCCACAACGGTGTAACGATATACATACATACTTCAAGTAAAACAACACACCGTTACATTTGGTGGCCATAAGATGGTTTGGTCTGGTGCCAGCAGACACGGGGTTCCTTACCCGCTGCATTCTTCAACATTCGTCAAAACATCCATCTACATCTACATGATTTTCAAAGTACTCGGCGTTGCCCGGTAGATATCAGAAATTGCAACCTGAATCTGATTCCAGAAAATTGACAGTACCCGGCGTTGCAGCATACATTGAGAGCTGTTCTCAAGTACCGGGATAATCGATTTGTTCCTGCTAGAAGGCCAAGTTCTGTACTGAATCAAGTTGCTGTTACGTTGAGAAGGACAAGTTCCGTATGCTATTAAGTTGCTATTGTTGGATAAGAAGGCCAAGTACCGTAACTACGTACCATTGCATTGTTCAGAAGCTCAGTTTTACCATCGCCCTGGCAGTCATGACGCAAGTTCACATGTGCGATCAACGTTGGATCTTCTGACCATAGAATGCTGATCATCACATGTTCTTTGCTCTACTGACGTTTGGATTTCCATAAGTTAAGTGGCCTGTTTTGTTGTGAACTGTGCCCTTATACTTCTGCTGAGCCTTCTGTTTCTTCTCATTCTCATATTGTTATATGTTATATGTTTATATGTTATTTATTTATTTATATGTTTACATTACGTGGGTTTTCGGTTGGGCGGTGTCTCCTTTTAGATGATACCACGTAACAGAGGTTATCTATTGAGAGCGTGTCGTTAGGAACAGAGCAATTTCCTTAATTGGAAATTGTTAGCAATATCCATTGCTATTTTCGTTTAGTTGTGACGACATGTGCAGTTTTGTTTTCGTTATTTTTCGCATTCTTTAGTTTTGTTTTGATTTGTTTGTTTTTATAAGTCTCCTCTTTTCTATTGTTTAGTTTTATACAGCATTTATATTTATACACTGTGGTGTCATGTTTTTATTTAATTTTCTCGCAGATATCATCACATTTTTTGTGATATTTTCTTTTTTTTTCGCTGTATATTTAGTTGATTCCTGCGAATGTTTTCGTATTGTTTCTGATCTTTGTTATTGTTTACATTGTTATTGTTTACATTGTGATTTTGTTTACACTGTGATTTTGTTTACATTGTTATTAGTTACACTTATGGTAATTAATTAATGGATTATACTGATGCACTATTATTAATACACTGATGATAAATAAATGATGAAAAGTGTCATTCACTATTGAATGGGAAGTGCACCTATGATGAAGAATTGACTGATGATATTTCTATAAGGGTTAATATACAAGTTCTTGGACATAGACTAGTTTCCCACAGAGATTGGGATAATATAATGTGATGTGATTATTCAAGTGCTTGATTTAAGACTTGTTACTATTAAGATTGAAATAAGATAGTTAATTATTTCAGGGTTTGTGGCTCATATTATTAGACATAATGTCTACACTGAAATACTTTACTTGGCAAGGAAAATCCCTTGGTATGACTGCTGAGGAGGTTGAGAAATTCGCACATTTCGAATATGCCACGACTCAAAAGTTTGAGGTATCTCGAGTACAATATTTCATTGAGCTAGGGAATTCGTTTGCCATGTATAGGGAGAATCTAGGAAAATTTCTGAAAATACAAATAGAGTCTGAGGAGAGAAAACAGAAAATAGAAGCTGATGAGGTAAAGATTGAAGCTAAGAGACATGAGGATGACTTACATAAGGCAAACTTAGAACTTGCTAGTGCGCAAGAAAGGTGTTGCAAAGTAAAAGTTCAATCCAGACAAGATAAGAAGTCTTATGAAAAAATAATTCTGGAGTTAAGGAGTGAGGTGAATTTTTTGCAGAATACTGCTATGGAGAAGAACACGGAATCTCTGGAGGAGATTGGTGAGCTTAAAAATAGCAAGGATAGTGAAATTCAAGCACTACAACTGGAGTTAACACAGTTGAGATCAGAAAAAGAAAAGGATGAGAAAGTTAATGAACTTATGACTACTCATCATAGTGCTATGGAAGCACTTAAACTTGAACTTGTACAGGAGAGAGCTAAAGCTTTAGAAAATACGTCTCAAATGACAAAGTTGAGAAAGGATCTCAGAGATAGAATTGCTAAAGAAAAGACTTTTACTTCTGAGTTATACGACTTGAGGTTAGATTATAACAGGGAAGTTAAAACCAACGAGAAAATGCATAAAGCCCTTGCTAGGCAAAAAGCTATCTCAGAAGTAGAAATTGCAAAACTTCAAAAAAGAGTTGATGGTCTATTAGATATTGTTTTGTACAATAAGATATTATCTACTACCAAGGGGAATAGATTTAAACACGAACCTGATGGTCAATATGTTAATGCAAAGAGTCAGCGACATGCACTCAATGCTAGTAGTAACATTAAACAATATGTGAACAAATCTTTTCGTGGTAGATATAGTTTCCCACGTAATAACGATACTGCCTCTAATGGGAGATGGCGTCAAGCCAACAAAAGTAATCCGACTGTAATAGTCAGTCCTGATAAGGTGGCATCAGAAAAAACCTATTAGTACTCATTCACAGAATGGTAATCATTATGTGCTAAACAAAAAAAATTCTACCATTCTGGTTACTTGTCATACTCAGCCCAAGCAGTGTTATCCATCTGTTAAGCACATTGCCACAGGAAAAAATAACAACAATTTTGCTAGGAAAGATAGTCGTGGTTATGACCAGCGCCAAGGGCGTTCATCACGTAGTAATTTTCCTTCTTCAAGTAATTGGAGACAATTTAAAGGTCCTCAGAATTTTGGATCTAATATGTATAGGAACTTTGGAAAAGGTGACTCCAATAGAGGTTGTCAACCTTGTGGTAATTTTTTCTGGAGACAACAAAATCCATCACAAAGATATTTTGACCAAAAAGAAAACAACAATCGCAACTATACTAACTGGAGGTCAGATAGGAGCAATGGTCTTAATAGAGATAATAATTGTGATAGATCTCAACTTGACACTACTTAACTAATACTTCTGTCCTATATTTCCAGATATATTACAGATCCATAACACACCTATATTATAATCAACATTAGCATATCTGCTTTCACTTTATGTGAACTCATATTAATGTGCTTTGTTATCATCTTCTTCTGTTACCATCTTTAATATAACAGAAGAAGGCTGAGTAGACAATA